>CM047426.1:65756808-65792429 GCA_026168455.1 Theocolax elegans
AATGATAAGGACCCTTCATCGACTTACTTTTTTTACCAGAAACCGTTGTTATAATGTTGCTAAGTCTGCTTATTTACTACTATATTACGCGCTTCCCCAAAATTAAAGGTTCTGTGGATTTGCTCATATAATTCCTCTTCAAGTTTACCGTTCAAGTAAGCACTACTAATGTCATATTGTCGGATTTTCATATTATTACTTGCAGCCAGGGCTATAGTTGTTCGTATTGAGTCCAAACGTGCTACAGGAGCGAATGTTTCGTGACAATCTCTTCCAAAAACTTGAGAATATCCTTTAACCACGATTCGTGCCTTTCGTTTTTCAATTATGTTGTTTGCACCTAATTTGTTTCGTAAAATAAATCTACTACCTATTACTTCAATATTTTTAGGTTTAGTAACTAACTGCCAAGTTTTGTTTTTAATAATTGCCTCGACCTCATTTGCCATCACTTCTAACCATTCTTCACAATCATTTCCTATAAGTGCTTCTTTAATTGGAATTTCCCCTAGATAGGCACATGCTGATCTTTCTTTACTAGCATTACTTCTTAATATTCGATCGCTTGTTATTTCTGAAGGTTTAGGCATTTGAGTCGTATTGCGTGGTCTACCACGATTACGTTTAACAGGGAAAACATTTTGTTCCTCTTGAGTAAATCCTCTAAAATTATCTTCTTCATCAGAATTAAAACTTTGTAATACGCGAGGACAATCATCAGTTACTTGATTTTTAGAACTATTATTTCTATTAACATTAACCTCAATTCCCGAATTTTCGTCTTGTTTACTATCATTTAGATCATTTGATAAATCCGTTTGTAAATTATAAGTATTCCGTTAACGTTCCTTTGACATATTATGTGATTTCTCTAGAAATTTTACATCTCTTAATATAACAATCTTATGTTCATCAGGAATCCATATTCTATATCCTTTTGTAATTAAAGAATAACCTACAAAAATTCCTTCGAATGAACGTGCTTGAAGTTTGCTCTTATCTGCCGATCGATTCATTACAAATACTCTGCATCCGAAAACGTCAAACGTCGAGAAATTCCATTTTTCTGTAAAAATTCATCAAATGCTTTATTAACATATTCTAATCCATCGTCAGATTGGAGACATTTTATTTTGATGCCGTGTTGATTTTCAACCATTGCTTTAAAGTTAATAAATTCATTTAAAACTTCGTTTTTCTTTTTAATGAATCTAATTTCACACCATCCGGTGTAATCGTCAATAAACGTGCAAAAATATCGAGCACCGCCGATTGATGAAGTTCGCATTGGTCCGCATACATCCGTGTGAATAATATCACCGAAAACAATACTTTTGTTACTAGATTTTGGAAAAGGGGGGCGACTCATTTTACCTTTCAAGCATGTTTCACATTCGAGAATACGTTCTTCACTACTTATGTTTAGTCCTTCCATGGCCTTTGATTTTTCAGCGTCTCTTATATACTGAACATTTAAATGACCTAGACGACAATGCCAGTCTTCGAGTGAATTTTTAGTTGGAACCCTCTTTCTATTAATATTATCTGCTTGATAACATTCATTAGGTTTTTCACTTTCTACAAAATATAGATTATTTATTCGCTTAGCTATAAATATCGCGTTTCCGTCTTAATTAATCACTCTAGCTTCATGTTTATTAAATACTACGGTATTGCCTCTATCCGTGATCTTACTTACTGAAATTAAATTCGTGCAAAGATCTGGAACATAAAGAGTATCTTTAAAATCAATTAAATTTGTATTATTATCTGTGTTAATAATCGATTTTACAGATCCCTCTCCTTTGATTTCCGTTTCAGAATTGCTGGCAAGATTTAATTTTCCAAGATCGACGTACAACCGCTGTCTATACACCAAGATCTAACCTTGATCGGCGAACTAGTTTTGCTTATCGATAAAGCTACTTCTGAATACGATGTTTGTGATGCTGGTTTATAATTCCACTAAGAAAATATTATTTAAACAAAATTATATCCGGATCCCAACATCATCGAAAAAGAAAAAAACAATAATATTAATTTATTAGTCCTGATTACCCGGTGGACTCACCCAGAGGAAGTTCCGTTGAATCAACTAAATAGTTCCGGATACCTATTACCGCGATAACGAATATTAATACCTTAACAAAATTTAGATATATATATATAATTATATTACGGGATCTAATAATAGATCCCGTGGCACTACTAACCACGAGAGAAAGAACGTTAATTTAAAATTAATCGAATAAATAATTTAATTTAATAAGAAAAACGCGCACTGAATTTAACCTTATTGTCCCCACTAATATACAAGTCAATTATTATATTAATAATTAAATTAACTCACCAATACGATGTAAATAAATCAATACAATATATTCAATATAATGATAATAATACTATCCAAAACTATTCCGTTTTGATAATTATATCTATATGATAATTATATATCTATATATAATTAAATCTATGGATACTCCTTAATCCTTCTTATACAAAAATAAATCCTCCTTTATAATAAAATAATCACAATAAATCTCAGAAATCAAAACTAAAGAAAACAATACTCTTTGTGCGATCGATAAGATCAGAATAACAATACTGGATTGTGCGGTAGATATGATCAGAATAACAATACTGTTAGGACGATCGATAGGATCAGAATGGCGAGGATCCGTTTTCCGAGCCACGCCAAACTTCTTCCCCGATTTTCTATCTCCCTCAATCTCCTAATATCCCTACCTGTTCTCTCTCTCGTTACCTGCGAGGGATACGGCAATATTATAATTCTCCAACCCTTCCGTATCCGTCACAGGTGTAATAAAGCTACCCGTATTTACCGTACTATAGATAAAAATGACAACTAATTTGCATAAGTTATCATTGTCCCAACTAGTATTTCGACTTTCCGTATTTAAGGCAATTACAGTCATATAACGTAATATGCTGTTATATTTACCCATACGGAAATCTTATCTCTAATAATATCATCTATTGATTGGTTCATTAGATCACTAAATTATTCTCTAGTTAACAGCACGAAATTCAAATATAAATTTATCTCCTTACTATTATACACGTGTTTCCCCCCACTATCCGCGTTCCGAATTCCCTATACCATATGCGTGCGATCTCCGTATCGATACGAGCGCGGACCGCGTGTTCAGTGTGCGCGCGCTTGAATCTAGATCGATTCAAGATATCGACAACTGAGCGCGGGCCGGCACGTAAACAACGTGCCTCGCGACCGTTTCCCCGGGTGTGCGCGATCCCCACCGTCGGGAACAGCACCCGGGCACTACCGCGGAGTGGTGCGCGAACGTGCACGCACCAACAACGACTCTCCAGGTGACGCCCAGTGATGTTGCTACATCACATGTTTCATCCTTACTTTTATATGTATCCTTGTTTTGATTTTTATTATTTTTCTTCGGTTTTCTACAATTTGCTGCTCTGTGTCCAATAATTCCGCAATTATTACACTTCGTTTTAGCCTCCTTTTTATAATTGTTATTATAACCTTTTCCGCTTTTATTTGAAAAAACGCCTTTGTTTTGTTTATTATTATTTTTATTGACAATTAATGCATTATGATCCCTGACATTACTATCTCTACGCGTTTCAAATTTTTCTGTTATTTTAATTCTTAGTATTGCTGGATTAGGTAGAATGTCTCTTGATGCAATAGCACATCTAAAATTTTCGAAATTTTCAGGCAAACTACGTAGCATAATTACCGATAATAAATCATCATTGATCGGTACATCCACCGAAGTTAGTTTATCTGTAATGTCTGAGAGTTCATGTAAGTGTTCGTGAATATCGCCGTCGTTGTTCCTGATTGATAAATTTTGATTGATAAATTTTCTCAAGTTTGTTCCACATTTCTTTTGCGGTAAGACATCCCTTCAATTGATTTATTTCAATCGGACTAATCGCCAGCACTAAGTCCGATTGTGCTTTTCTATCAGCTGTCATCCAATCTTTATATGCAGTATCGGTTGACTCGGGCTTAACTATTGTGCCATTTACATAATCCCAAGCGTCGTTTTTGATGAGGATTGCAGTCATTTGCAATTTCCACGTATCATAATTTGTCTTATTAAGGACTTCGAATTTTACACCGTTGAAATTCATTCTTCCTTATTATATTGGGACTTGTAATGCACTATAATTACTTCGAGTGAATTTTCTGTATCTGAATACTTTCTATCTTTTTATCTGGGCCCATAACCTGTTGTCGTGGATTATTAAATTACGTATAGATAAAAAGAAAACGACTCAACACACAAATCAGAGTCAGACATATTTTAATATATATTATAACCAATAAATACAGATACAGCAGGATTGACGTGTGGTAACATACTAAAAGAAACAATACATAGTGAATACGATTTGAACAAATAACAAAAGACAAAAGTGCAGATGTTTAATTGTTAATTAAATAGAGTGTTTAAATATAAGATGATCATATATTATATTAAATTCAACAGTATATACATAATTTTTTTTTTTTTATTTAACGTTGCTCTATTTATGCTGCCAGGGCTAATCAGCGGCGGAGGTGAACGGTGTGTCTGTAAACAAAGCACATCTCGTTGAAACAGTGGTGCTTGTGTCCATCGGAAGATATCATCGGTCACTGTAATTAGTCTAATAATTACAGTTTCCTGTCCTCCCGCTGGAACCACCGCGATCCTCTTTACATCTTCGCGTCCCTAACGTTCCCTATAGTTCAGATGCCCGTGCCTCTCATGCACTGACAAGTGCACGAAACGTACGCGCACCCGAACTGGCATCACATTATAGTGACACGCCGGGCCACTGAGTCGCATATACATAATTTTATATACACAATAAAATAAATAAACTAACTAGTAACAATCCCTTATATTTATTGTCCGTTTAAATAGCGCCATCAGCGCCATCATATACACATAAGTACAATGCATATCGAATTTTATGTAACCCGCGTCCTGTATCCAAATTTGAATTTCAAATTTCCTTTATTTTATTACAAAAATATTTATTTATAACAATTCTCTTTTTTTATTTATTTTTTAATACAAAAAATCGAATAGAAAAAAAAGAATTATAATAAAAAAATTTATTTATTAGAAAAAAACTAATATTTTTATAATAAAAATTGATATAAAAAAATATTTACCACACACAAAAATAAAATTTTGGAAAAAATCTAAACGTCAAACCCTATAAAGCATGTTTTCAACATGTCCTAATTTTTCTGCAATTTTAAATTAAAATTTAATTAAAATTTTTAAATGAAATTAAACAAAAAACTTTGTTCTTAAACTTGAAAAATTTGGACTTGAACGTTAAATAAACATAACGAATTTTTTCTAAATATAAGCCTATCTTTAATATTAAATAATTTAACAGATTTGTGCATTTTATTCTTTATTTTGAAAAAAAATATTCAAATATTAATTTTTCCTGTTAAAGTTCAACTATTTTGTGCACTCATGGTTGAAGACAGATTTCGATATTGATGGATTTTAAACTGGAAAAAGATTCATGAAAAATTTTTTTTTTATTTTACTAATTTTTTATAAACTATCCGCCATATTTATTTTTGTAAACAAAATTTTTTAATTGGGCTCGGTTTTGGATTTAGCATACTGAAAAACATAAGGGACGGTATCTTGGATCAATTCACTGTTCCATTTTACAAATGAATTTTGCGATCAAATATAGGTCCAGAAAATGACGTCTTTGGTCGTTAATGGGTTAATTGGCGACGTTTCCATCAATGTCCTCCATCCTCATCAGGCTATACTATTTCGTCAATTATTGCACATATATGGCATGTATAATCTCCATAGTAATTCTAATGTGTCACACTTTCTTCTCTTAATACTCCACATACACCATCATATTTCTTAAATTACTAAATATATAAATAAATAAATAATTTAAAATAACATATAAAACAAATAAGCAGCAAAATCAGTCAAAAATAAAAAAATATCTAACAAATAACAAAAGTTACTAGTCATATCAAAGATAGTTGCTAATCTAATATATCACTTTTTTCACAAAACTAAATCCGTTACGAGATCCGCCATCTTGGATTTGAAAATTCCGACATTTCGACATCAGATTCATGATCGGCAACCCCAAAAACCCCCGAGTAAGAGTTTCTAATATTATATATCACTTTCTCCACAAAACTGAATTCGCCACGAGGTCCGCTATTTTGAATCCGCCATCTTGGATTTGAAAATTTCTTAAAAGACAAGGTCTTTTGCAATTTGGAAAAAGCATTGTTTTGTAAAGTTGTATTGGAGAAAAATATCTAGGCTACAAGAAATGTGTAAATTTGCCCATTTAGGTCTAAAAGTAAAAACTCGAAGCTAAAGAACCCGCAATTATGCAGGTAAGGTCGCAATGATCGAGGGTTAATTAACAAGGTCTTCTTATTGCCACCCGCACTTATCTACCGACGATTGCAATCTACAAAATAACGTAATGTAACTCGGTTTTTACTTTCGAAACGTTCCTTTGTAACGTAACTAAAAATCAAATATATTTTCGTTTCGTTATTTTGTACCGGAACGAAAGAACATTTGACTATCTTTACGTTCATGAGTATTGTAACGAAAGTCAAATGCAATTTCGTTCCGTTCTTCTATACCATAACGAAAGTCGTATGTACTTTCGTTTCGGTACAAAATAACGAAAAAAAAAAATTTGTTACATCACATATAATAAGTAACGTAACGTAACTAAAGTTTGAGTTACCAATAAGTCCCTGGTTTGCATTTAAGGAGAAATTGTTATAGCTAACTAGGGGGGCCGAGCCCCCCTGCGCGCTGCCGCGCGCCAACCCCCCGCGCGCTTCGCGCGCAAGTTTCTTATCTCAGGCTGCGTCTGAGAACAGAAACTTATAAGGCACGACCGAATATAGCTCGCGCTTCGCGCTCGCACCGTTGGTGGTTTTTGTTCTTATATACAATAATAAATAATAATAAAAAAAAAAAATTAGAATTGTAATTATAGTATACAGAATTATTATTTTGCATATATATATATATATATATATATCTTCAGAAACACTAGATAGATTTAACAAAGTAATTCCGTGAACTAATAACATATGATGATTAAAATATTGGGTATTCATTACATTTTTTACTAAACTGAGGCCTGCGATGGCTCGGCCGGTAGGGCGTCGGACTCGTAATCTGGAGGTCCTAGGTTCGATTCCCGGCCCCGGCCGATTGATACAAGCACCATATATATATATGTATGTTCTAATAATAAATTTAAAATGTATTTATAGATGTTGTAATGGTAAGTGATGTACTCACTTAACATTATACGAATCAGGTAGGTAGAGTCGAATGCTATAAATAGATATAGGCATATTCGACGGCACGAACGACTGATACCCGCGCGAGGAGAGAGGAAATCGGGGGGAGAGTCGCGCGCGCACGACAACTCGATAGAGAGACAATATCGCGACGACACGTGAGACGAAGCATCCCGGTTTAACGGTATTTTGGCGATACGTAATTTTTCCGTGGAGTTCTGTCGTTTGTTTTTGTTCGTTTGTGATACCGTAGGTGACTTTTGTTTTACGGTGTATTCTGGTGCATTGGTGTTACACACGCACACGAAAGAAAGTGATCGGTGGTCGATATATTCTCCCACCGACATTTTTCCCTTTTGAACGACAAAAAGACGATAGGAGAAAGGAATTGTTCTTTTCCGGTATTCGAGGTCCGAGGAAGATAAATAAAAGTAAGTGGTACCACTTTCGTGCGAATAATTATTATCTGTTTTAGTTAATGCGAGCGTACGGGTAATATTAAGATAGTTAGTTCGCGTACCCCTTTCCCCTCTCGCGTTGAGTCAGTGTTTTCGACTCAATCTCCGTGCGTTTTGACCTCAACCATACGGTTAAATGTTATTGTTTTCAATCATCTGTTTTTAACTAAATAAATCTATTATTTGTTAATTTAGTTCAACCCGTGTTGATTTATAATTTTTTCCAACCGGCGTATTATAATTTTATTCCTCCGTTTCCCTTCGAGTCGTATTACAAGATACGAATTTTCGCGGACTCACTTTTAACTTTCTTTCCGCGGTCCATTTTAGGAAAGAATATCATCATTTTTACCTGCTGTTGTTGGGAATCGTAATTCGATTTCCATACAACTTTAACGGCAAGTGTGCGGACAGGTAACCGCAGCCGCTGCGCGGGAAGATTCTGTAAACAACATATATAGATATATGAGCAAATCCACAGAACCTTTAATTTTGGGGAAGCGGGTAATATAGTAGTAAATAAGCAGACTTAGCAACATTATAACAACGGTTTCTGGTAGAAAAAGTAATTCGATGAAGGGTCTTTATCATTTTTTTAAAGTTGTTTTCATTAGCTTTTTGTTAGAGGCTTCATAAAGTTGCATTTTTGCAAATTTGACGATGGAAGTAGTACTCATCTTCTATTTTTTAAGCTTATAGAAATTATAATTCTTCACCAAATGTTACAGAAATTTTTTTTGACAACCTACACCATCTACCTTATTAAACTAAAAGTGTTAGAATAGTGTGCCTTCATGATACAGAAAAATAAAAATCGCAACTCTTGAGGAAGTCAGTTTTTGTAAATTTAGGAAATTTTAGAATTTTGATATTATACAAATATAAGTTTTGTTTATAGCTATTGTGACTAATATTGCTTTTTTCGATTTGCAATAAGGATTCTTATTCTTTTTTGTGCTTAGCTGTGCCTCTTTTTCTTTACTAGCAATTCTACCTTAAACTTTTCAAAATCTCGGGCCCCTAGTCTTCCAAATTTTCATTTTCGCATGGCACACTCGACATTCACAAAAAAAGCATATATAAACTATATCTCTTTACTTTTTAGTAGATTATTGAGTCATCTACGTAAAACCTCAATTGAATTTTTTGTTAATTTAGATAATATAAGCTGTATAAAAGTATAAAATTTTATACCTTTGAACTGAAGTTCAAATTGACTATACGAAATAGGTTATTTCAACAGAAAAGCTAATATAAATACGCACACACACACACACACACACACACACACACACACACACACACACCCGCGCGCGCGCACACATACACACACATATCATTCAGTCAGCCTTACGAAAGTAGTTTGTTTACCATTAAAGAGAAGTATGCGAAAAGAAAATTATTTATCATGTAATGAATGTTTCAAATAATTTGCCATGTACTCATTACCAATTGAAACCTTCAAGTTGGAAGATTTATGGAGCAAAAAATGAAATTCCTGTTACAAGTACTCAAGCAAAAAAAACCATTGTTACTAGGAAAAGAAAATTACAGTACTGTAACGGCACTTGAAAACATCCTTTTATATGAAAAATTGTTGTTAGATATTTCAATTTTTGTTAAATAAGAGACTTAATTATGTTGTTATATTCATAAATTATAGAATAAAAAATGTTCTGTTTATTTACGAAGTGATTTTTTATAATTTACCCTATGATACCCTTCATTAATATTTTAATCGTTAATTTCTTAGATAAGTCTTGAAAAGAAATAGGGGCCCTCATATTTTCCTACTATTTAACCTCTAAAGAAGTAGAAATCTCCATTAAAATCAATGTGCCTCTCAAAAAAAAAAAAAAAAAAATTTTCAAATGAAAATCAAAGGTTCCGTGGATTTGCTCATATATATTTTATCGAGTCATTAAGTGTACAATATCTAGTCGGCGAAATTGTACAAGTTTAGTTCGCCACGAACTAAAGATACGTAAGACGGACGACTCGGTAAGTTTTCCCCGGGCAAGCACACCGTTACATGGTGCCCAACTAAGTGAAGGAAAAAGTCCCTAGACGTTAGGATAACTGATTGCGCGTACACGGCGCGCGACAAGGGAATAGGAACGGACCGGAATTGAATTGTTTGAACATATGCTCGGTTGATTTACGTGTGTTTAAGGATTAATACGTTAGTTACGTGGATTAATGTATTAATTATTGTCGACAATTGAATTAATTGAATTGCAATTAATTTCAATTAATAAATTATTGTGTTTGACAATAATTTAGATAACTTTATCGGATTTTCTTCGTTTTTTTTGTTTTTTTATCAGGAAGAAATCCGAAGTCGACAGTAATAAAATTTTTTTTTAGATAATTATTGACACACGTAAATTATAATAATTTCAGATTTATTTATTTATATGAGATAGAATGGTTTGAGGTCCGCGATTTAATAACACGTGTCCCTGATTCCGTATAGGTTAGTCGGAAAATTAGCGAGAATAATTTTTGCGACTTAATAAAAATTGTTAATACCTGTGCAAGGGTGTGATTTTTGGAATTTGCTTTTGTTATAATTTTGACTACGCGTATCGGCTCTCGCGTCATAATAAAAATTGTATTTATTTTTTTTTATGTAATACGCGATTGTAAGAGGTCACTGCGTCAGATATTCTATATAGTTAGGTAGGAATATATTTATTTGTTAATTTATTTATTGATAATTTATTAATTTATTTGTTAATTCGTTGACGAATTTGTTTAATTTTAAGTATATTTGCGTGCGCTGGTGACCGAGAGCCGAGGATAATCCGTTTTCTTCCTCATTTTTATCGGATTAAAAATTTTTTTTTTATTTGTTTATTACTTCGTTTGATTTATTTATTGTACAAAAGTTTTTTTTTGGTTTTGTTGTAGATCGGATACAGTATTTTAAAATAAATTAAACTGAAACGCGTATAACAAATTTAAATTGAAAGTGAAATTTAATTTATTTTGTGAAATAGTTGTCAAAATTATAAAATTTTTTATCACAAGCAAGTTTCAAATTGGTGAGCGTAAGGTGTTTGTTTAAAAGGGAAAAGATCACAACCTTCAACACAGTGACCCAATAATTTAGTAGTTTAACGCTACCTAGTGTTGAATAACAGGACCTTGCACAAGTACCTGCGGAAGCGATTTTTCTTTATTTTGTTTTGTTAAGAAATCGGCGATAATTTTAAGTTAGTATGGCAGAGTCGATGACTAACCAGATTGACAACTGGATTGATACTCAATCCGGTGAACAGATCAAGGCTCACCTCGAGTCGTTGGAGATGCGGGTTGACGGCCCAAATTATAAAAGAGCCGAGCGTCTCCAACGGTGGTTAATGGGTAATTATACGGCTCAGGATTTCGCTGAAGAAACAAATCTGTTGGCAGATCGCGAAAGGCGAAATAGGCGGAGGTCGGTTTGGTTTGAAGCTATGTTCGCCCAGAATCCGGCACTACCTGATCCGGATTCTGATTCAAATGTTGTAGAAGTTTTACAACAGACTCTTGCGCTGGACGTTCTAGACGTAGAAAGGCAAGAGACAGACGTAGATGCTGAGGTAGATCAGCATACGGAGGATCAGCAATCCGAGGTCTCCAGCCAAGAAGCTAACAAAGAGGAATGGATCACGTTAGTGTCTACAGGCGGAGCACAGTTTGAAATACCGGAAACATTCGCTGCAATGTTGACGTTGCAGTTGAAACAACAGGCCGTCATGACAGCACGGATAAAAGATTTGGAGGATCAAGTGAGTACTCTGAGATTGGACTTCTACGCCCGCGATGGTACGCAGAGAACGAGTACCAACAGAAATAGAGAGCCGAACCAACATGTCCGATTCCAGGACACGTATACGTGTCACACACTGGATGATACGGACGAAAGACCACGACAAGTGCAGGCAGAGTGTGAGGGTTATCAAGCACCTCAAGCACCTGCTAGAGGAGCTTTGGGGAGGGGCGAGATATGGAGACAAGGTCAGCCTCCATATTCTAGCTCTCCCTACCCTAGTCGGATGGACTCGAACGTAACCGGCCAGTCTACAACTAGATCGGCCGGGACAGTGCGCGATGTCGGCGCAATTGTTCGTAAGTGGGGAGTTCGATTCTCTGGAGACAAAAGCCAGAGTATCGAAGCATTTCTTGCGCGAGTAGAAGATTGTAGGATACTCGCCAACCTCAGCGAGGACGAGGTGTTACCGTCCTTGTCGGAACTTCTCACCGATAACGCAGCTACGTGGTATCGGAATGTGAAGGATAGATGGCACTCCTGGCAAGATTTTGTGAGATACGCCAAGATGTGGTACGGAATGGGCCAGAGTTATCAACAACGGCTCATCGAGGAGTCTAACGCTCGCACGCAAGGCGAAGATGAGCCGGTAAGGGATTATATCACCTGCTCGATTGCGATTATGCGTAAGCTCAAGCCGATTCCGGATGAGCGGAGCCAGTTAGATCACCTGTACCGCAATATGCTACCTCAACTCCAACGTTTATTTAAGAGAGTTGAAGCTCGGTCGATCGAGAGTTTTTTGCAATTGGCGTTGGACGCCGAGCAAACACTCGAACGAGAAAAATTATATCGGCCGCCTCCCGCAGAAGAAGACTTGATGCTACCTGAGTTAGCATATAAGTCGCGGAATAAGAAGCGGCCGAACGCTAAACCAAAGGTAGCAAGCGTAGCCAAGGAATCGAGTGAACCGGCTCCAACAGATCTTTTGGAACGGTTCACCAAAATCCTCGAGGAGACGCTAGTCTCCGTTAAGACGAGTTGCCATACAGCTGGGGTGAGAGGCAAGGTGGATGTCTCTCAAAGCAAGAAGACCCACAGATCACCTCCTCGGTTCAAATGGGGACAGAGGAAGGGTAATCGCAAGAGTCCTGACCGACAGTCATCGAGTGGCCATACGTCAAGAAACGACGAGAAGTCGAATGCCGGTGATAAGGAAAAGCGAAAGGAGGTTGTCCCCAAGCCCGTAGCTTGCAATATATGTGGCAAACTGGGCTATACAATTAGGACGTGTCCTGATTGTGCAAAAAACGCGCGGGGAAGCGGCTAGAGGGGACAGCCGCTGATCCCGAGGTTGAGGGAGTCCCCGGAGAAGCGGTCGTAATCCTCGAATCTCGAGGCAGTCAAGCTGCAGAGAAGCGTCAAGAAGATCTGACGATAAGTGATCCCAGAGAAGTTAGGACGGATCCGGTCACGAGTAAAATTTTAAAAATTACTCCGAAACCAAATCAGCGAGTTTATAGTCCAGAAGATGAGACGCGCTGGTGGTGTCAAATCGATATCGGAGGATACCGGATCCGGGCGTTGTTTGATCCAGGTGCATCAACAACGGTCATGGGTTTGAACGGTTTGCAGTTGGCAACCGCGCTTGGCTGATCCATTCTCGATAAGCAAGCAGGTAGTGCTAAGCTTGCGGATGGTAGCACACACCAGTTGTGTGGACATGTTATGCTACCTTTTACCATCGGTAAAGACACGCGAGATATACGGGTCGCAATTATGCCAAATTTAGATGCGGAATGCTATTTAGGAGTGAATTTCATTCGAGCATTCCGAGCAGTTCTAGACCCAGACTCCGACTGTTTATACTTCAAAGGATCATCTCAGTTATTACAGCTGGAAGTGGCGAGTATTGAAAGTGGACACGCTTCGCTATCGTCAGCGAGTGTGGCCGACGCGACAGAAGATGAGCGCCGACAACTGCGTGAACTTCTGGATCAAGTCCTGTCCAGTACTTTGCCAAAGATCGGCCGATCATACGATGTTGAACATGTTATCGACGTCGGTTCGGCGCGGCCGATCAAACAAAGGCATTATCCCGTCTCCGACAAGATTCGAGAGGAGATGCATTGACAAGTTCGAGAGATGCTTGAGACAGGCGTTATAGAACCGTCTAGTAGCGGTTGGTCCAGTCCAGTGGTGATGGCTAAGAAGGGTGAAAATGCAAGACGTTTTTGCATTGATTTCAGGAAGGTCAACGCTTTGACCAAACCTGATGCGTATCCTCTGCCGTTTATGCAGGATATTTTACGCAAACTCAAAAGAGCCCGATATATATCTACGATAGGTATGAACTGCGCCTATCACCAAATACCTCTACAAATGGAATCGCGCCCAATTACAGCGTTTACGGTACCTGGAATGGGTTTGTTCCAGTTTACTCGTATGCCCTTTGGGTTGGCAAATGCTGGCGCGACGTTCCAACGTATGATAGACCAGGTGATTGGACCTGCTCTCGAACCGAATGCTTACTCTTATCTCGACGATATCATTGTCGTGACGGAAACCTTCGAAGAGCACAAACTGTTGCTGAAGGAGGTGTTGACTCGTTTAACTGAAGCCGGTTTATCGGTAAACCGAGAGAAATGTGTTTTCTGTCAACCCGAAGTAAGATATTTGGGTGTACGAGTCAATCGTGATGGGATAAGACCTGATCCAGCCAAGACGGAGCCGATTCGAAAATATCCGGCTCCCCGAAATCTCAAGCAGCTGATACGATTCCTCGGGATGGCATCTTGGTACCGACGGTTTATACCCGACTACGCTACGATCGCGGAGCCTTTAACGCGTCTTACGAAGAAAGACCAAAAATATGAATGGCTCCAAGAACAAGAAGGTGCATTTCAGCGACTCAAAGCACTGCTGATGACTGCACCCGTTCTACAGACTCCTGATGAGAATGGCGAGTATACCATTCAAACAGACGCCAGTGACACCGGTATCGGTGCAGTATTAACACAGGTCGTTGACGGAGTAGAGAGAGTCCTGGAGTTTGCCAGTAGAGTACTCTCACCAGCAGAACGTAACTATAGCGTCTCAGAACGGGAATGTTTGGCCGTAGTATGGGCAATTAGAAAGTTTCGACAGTATATTGAGGGTTACCGGTTTAAAGTTATAACTGATCATAGTAGTCTCCGTTGGCTGTGCAATATACACAATCCAACGAGTCGGCTCGCAAGATGGGCATTCGAACTCCAATCTCATAATTTTACAATTGAGTATAGGAAGGGAGCTCTAAATTATGTTCCTGATGCACTTTCTCGCATGTACGAGGAAGACGAGCCGGCCATCGCTTCAGTTTCTTGGAGCCAGACTACAAAAGATCCTTGGTACCTCTCATGGCTGAAAGACGTATCAGAGCGACCTAGAGATTTTCCGGAATGGAAGATAACAGGTAGCAATTTGTATTCGTATCGCGTCGATAACGAGTTAGACGACGTGATGGAGGACCATGACGCTTGGAAACTGGTTGTACCAGAGGAGCATAGGCAAGCCATACTCCGTGAGTGTCATGATGATCCGACTGCTGGACACTTAGGTAGGGAGAAGACATTTGCTAGAGTGGCTAAAATGTATTATTGGCCACGGTACTACGCCGAAGTCGGAGAATATGTACGCAAATGTCAGGTCTGCCAACAGTGTAAAGTGGAGCAACGTCCGCCCATGGGTTTGATGGGTAGACGCGTGATAGAGAAACCATGGCAAGTTGTAGCAGGTGACGTCACTGGCCCACTTCCGCGGTCGACACATGGTTACGAATACATCTTGGTCTTTCAGGATTTGTTTACGCGCTGGATCGAGGCGGTCCCGATTCGGAAAGCTAATGCTAGGACCATCGTAAAAGAGTTGCATGAGCGAGTCATCACACGTTATGGTACCCCAGAGGTGTTTCTGTCCGACAACGGAACTGAGTTTAAGAATAAACTCGTGGATGACTACCTAGTGGAACGAGGGATTTTCCATACGACGATTCCTCCTTACCATGCTCAGGCTAATCCTGTTGAACGTGCTAATAGGACGTTGAAGACAATGATCGCGTCCTATATCACAGAAAAGCACAACACATGGGATGAGAAACTCCCCGACTTAGTATTCGCTCTAAATACAGCGATACAGAGCTCGACAGGATGGAGCCCGGCCATGTTAAACTATGGCCGGCAACCCGAGCCACCCGGTACAGCTCGTAGAGCGCAAAACGAGCTGGTTCAGCAACGTGTGGAATACCAACGTTTGCTTGAGTGGAGTGATCGGCTGTCAAGATTACCTGAGCTTTACAAGAAAGCATCGGCCAATGCGAGTAAAGTTCATGAAAGGCAAGCCGGTTACTACAATGCCGGGCGAAGGGCTGCATCTTTTGAAGTTGGAAACCTAGTGTGGAAGAAGAATCGAGTCCTTTCATCCAGTGCTCAAGGTATTTCGGCCAAGTTATCCCCGAAATACGTTGGCCCATATTTGGTAGTTTATAGCTACGGCCCGAACACCGTCAAAATACAAGATGCCCGAGGTAATGAAGAGAAATGTCATGTACAGTATCTCAAACCGTACTTATCCGAAGATCACGGGGATGAGTACGGAGAAGTAGACGACATCGAGATCGGTCAACCTACGCTGGAGGAGGAACCTGACAATACAGTTCCTGCGAGCGAAGACGTCTCAAACGACGAGACGCAAGCGAGCGAAGTTCCATGCGAGGAACATAACGGTAATCCGACCGAGAACGCGCCCCCTGTTAAACGAAGTAGAGGTAGGCCGCGCAAACATGCTAGAGTCGTGACGATACCGCGAAACCGAGCGAATGTTGTCTCTAATGTAAGTCACCGTGGACAAGTTAAACGTGGTAGAGGTCGACCACGGGGTATGACAAAGCGTTAGTTAGTTAGGTTAGGCTAATGGAATTTACTCTGAGATTGGAATGACCCTGACAATTGGTATCTGTTTGTTTAGATGCTGATCCAGTTCGACAGCGAACAGCTGGAGCTGTTGGTGGCCCGCCTCATCCAGAGTGGCATAAATGAGCCACAGACGCTGGAGCTCCTCCATGGCATAACCACCGCCGTGGACCAGGCCGTGAGAGACGAGGAGGAGGAGCGACGGCGGAGGCAGGCGGACCGAGACGCGGTGATGATAGTGGAGGATGGTCCGGATGGAATACCCGTCCATCCATCCAGCGGCCTGGTAGTCGAGCCGGAACTACCCCAGGCTACAGGCCCGATCCCCGCAGGTCCACCACCGCCAATGGCCAGGGCTGAACAACAGCCCAGGGAGCCGGAGGTCCGGCTCCCCAACGAACTCCCGGGAGATTCAGGGGAGTACACTCCTCTTCGACGTCCGGGAAGAAGTACTCCGGATCCGAGCGAGGCTTCGACGTCTCGATCCGGTCCGACCCCACAGGATCTATCGGAGGACGGGGAAGAGGCGTGGTGCACCGTGTTGGAGGCATTGACCAAGGCCCGTGAGTCCTTTAAGGCCACGTCAATTGCCGAAAAACACGCCTTCGCCTTGTTCGATGAATTCAAGGCGAAGTTCCCCGAAGCCTCCGATAAGACTGATCCCTGGGAGGCCATAATTGAGCACCGCAAGGCGGAGCGCCAAGCGGTGTCGGCCATGAGGGCGGATCGGAGAGAAAGAGAGGCGGAAGCCGCTCGTGCCAAGGAACGGCATATTCGACGGCGCGAACGAATGATACCCGCGCGAGGAGAGAGGAAATTGGGGGGAGAGTCGCGCGCGCACGACAACTCGATAGAGAGACAATATCGCGACGACACGTGAGACGAAGCATCCCGGTTTAACGGTATTTTGGCGATACGTAATTTTTCCGTGGAGTTCTGTCGTTTGTTTTTGTTCGTTTGTGATACCGTAGGTGACTTTTGTTTTACGGTGTATTCTGGTGCATTGGTGTTACACACGCACACGAAAGAAAGTGATCGGTGGTCGATATATTCTCCCACCGACATTTTTCCCTTTTGAACGACAAAAAGACGATAGGAGAGAGGAATTGTTCTTTTCCGGTATTCGAGGTCCGAGGAAGATAAATAAAAGTAAGTGGTACCACTTTCGTGCGAATAATTATTATCTGTTTTAGTTAATGCGAGCGTACGGGTAATATTAAGATAGTTAGTTCGCGTACCCCTTTCCCCTCTCGCGTTGAGTCAGTGTTTTCGACTCAATCTCCGTGCGTTTTGACCTCAACCATACGGTTAAATGTTATTGTTTTCAATCATCTGTTTTTAACTAAATAAATCTATTATTTGTTAATTTAGTTCAACCCGTGTTGATTTATAATTTTTTCCAACCGGCGTATTATAATTTTATTCCTCCGTTTCCCTTCGAGTCGTATTACAAGATACGAATTTTCGCGGACTCACTTTTAACTTTCTTTCCGCGGTCCATTTTAGGAAAGAATATCATCATTTTTACCTGCTGTTGTTGGGAATCGTAATTCGATTTCCATACAACTTTAACGGCAAGTGTGCGGACAGGTAACCGCAGCCGCTGCGCGGGAAGATTCTGTAAACAACATATATAGATATATATATTTTATCGAGTCATTAAGTGTACAATATCTAGTCGGCGAAATTGTACAAGTTTAGTTCGCCACGAACTAAAGATACGTAAGACGGACGACTCGGTAAGTTTTCCCCGGGCAAGCACACCGTTACAATGTTCAATTTTAGATATTATTCTAATATTCTGAATATCAATGTATTGATGAGAAAAGTGTTGTTCCTCAAATATCTCAAAAATTAAAAAAAAATAATATTTGGTAAGAAAGAAGTAATAGGAAACATATTTTTGAAAGAAGAGGTAATGTGATTTAAAAAAATACATATATACATAATTTACATATGTTTACAGAAAACCATATATAGTTTATTTTTTTTACATTAATGTTCCGTCTAAAGAATATTTGGTAAAAGAATGTTAATGAGACGTATATTTAGGACAGTAAAGGTAAGTAAATATGATAAAATATTGTACAATTTAAATTTGTCTATATGAAACCATATAATTAATTTATTTATTCGATATGGAGTAAGATTCATGTATATTGTTTAAATTTGTTAATTTATTTACTGGTATAACTGTTTACATTATGTTCCTGAAATTGAAATTTAATTTAAGAAAAATTTTTAATATTAATTAATAGTAAAGATAAGCTTATATTTAGAAGAAAAACGAATCTGCAAGAAAAGTTGCTATGAATGTATAATGATATTTTATGTTGATGGGTTAACATAAAAGTATTATGCTTGGCAGTAGTTGAATATTGATTTGGTCTGATGTATTTTGATGATTTGATTCAAAAGTTCCATGAAGCAGCTCAGCAAATTTTTCTTAAATTTTTTCTTTTTCAATCATCGTTTCTTCTTAAATCCTTTTTTTAATGAATATGTATATATATATATACATATATATATATACAAAGAAGATATACAGGTATATTAACATACATATATCTTTTTTGATCTGAAATATATGTATTCATTAAAAAAATATTATAAGTATAAAAAAAATAAATAAAAAAAAATAAAGGATAATGTAGTAGAAGTTTCATATAGATTTGTAAAATTTGTTGTGAAAATGCGTCTTATTCAAAACACTTATTTAAAAAAATTTTCGATTCATAACATTGTTATTTTAGTATATGAAGGAGTATAATAATAACAAAGTGATGGAGAACATTTAAAATAAATTGTATTTTTATGTAATTTTATATAAGTATTTTGATGCATTGATCTTGTAGTTTGAAAATACGACTTAATTGTAAGTATATAATTAATGTTTTCAATTTGTTGACATAAGATTTTTAAAATTGTAACTAATGTTATTGAAAAAAATTGGATAAAAATATTAATTTTCTTTATGCAAGTGTAATGTTTCAATTATATACTTACATGCATTAATCTTTGTAGTTTGAAAGTACGCCTTAATTGCAAGTACAAAATTAATTTATTCAATTTGTTATTAAAAGTATAAAAAAAAAATTAATTATAGTTCAAAAATTATAAGAAAATATAATTATATTATATATGTGAATGTTTTAATTTTGTACTTACATGCATGGAATCTTAATTGTTATATAATAATTTATTTACTATAAATTACTTGACTTATTATTTGATAAATGAAACCAAATACCTTTATGATCACTAAATACAGTTTCATAATAATAGGCTTTAATTGCATTTGATAATGAAAAACAGTAATCAATTTGCGTATTATATATTGTTGATGAATGATTAGATGGTGTTATATGTATAAACTTTAAATTTGTTAAAAATAATTTTAACTGCTTTAGTTTTAAATTTTGTTCTTCTTTTAAATTAATATTAAAATCTCCAATAATTATGATATTGTCGCATGGTATTTTTTGAAGTTTCGTTGCTATACCTGCTTTAATTATCATAGATTGTAATTTTTCGATTGGCGCATTGGTTTTATTATAAATATATATTATTGCTGTATTATTTATTTGAATTCCGGCAACGCTAATAAGTTGTTCAAAACATTCATTAAAAAAATTGTTAATTTTATTATTTTGTGTCATAAAAGTTTCTTTTATAAAAACATTATAACCAAAAGGTTTTCGAACGCAGTCACAATCTTTATTTGCTATAAGAAGATATGATTCAAGAAATAATGGATCATTTTGTAATGTCCATGTTTCAACAAAAATTAATATATCTGCATTTGTAAAAGCTCTATCTCTAGAAATGTCTATCATATGTTTGTTGAAAGATCTAACGTTATGAAACATTACAGTTATATTGTTGTTGGTTTTAAAGTCTTGCGGAAATTTATGAATAAATTTAAGAGGATTTTCTATTTTTAATCTTTGAATTTCTAATTTTGCTGCATCTTGAATTTGGGTATTCGGAGGTATGTATTGCCCTTGTATAAATAAACCATTTATTGAAGTTACTCTACTAAAAGCAACATAAAGTAATCTGCTACACATACGACGATTTCCTGTATGAACAACAATATTTTGGAAAGTGCTACCTTATAGGTATTTGTTTTCTTAAAATTCGGTATAGACTATTTTGTCGTGTTATTATAATTCTTGTTGTATATTCAATAGGAGTGCGCAGTTTAAATTAATATTATATCTTTTCATAAATTTTTGCCATTTACTTCTTGCTATTTTACCTATATTTAAATCTTCAAATTCAATGTATACTCTTAAAATTATTTTTTATTTTTTCTTTATTTTGCCCCCATGTTACATGTCTAAGTCGTCCGCAAGCGCCATTTATTATGCCATCTTCAACATCGACATTAACAGTAATCATGTATCGTGCGTTTATTTTAGCGGTTATTTTATGTTGTAAATTTTGTGTTTTTTGAGGTGGTAATTTTTTTACGCTGTTTAATAAATTAGTTTTGATTTTTTCTGAAGTATTCCCAAGAAATAGATCAATTGCATGTATTGTATAACATTCAGTATTATATTGTTTTAAAGACATTTGATTATAAATATCTTTTTGATCATTAGTATGAACTAAATGTATAGATTCTAAAGGAGGATAATATTTATCATGAATTAAAGTTTCAATTTCTCGCGATTTAAATAAATTATTTGTAGTTTCATCTAAGTTTCCACTAGCTAAATTATTTAGAGCAAGTGCAAATGTATGTTCATCTTTTTGACGCATAATTTCGTTTAATTCATAAATGGAAAACAGTCTCCATAAATATGGACCACTTAATATTGATAATGGATCACGTTTATCAATGTCGAATATCCATCCATCCATTACTGGTTTTAATTGATTGAAATCATCAAATGCAATAACTGATATTCCTCCAAATGGTTCTTGGGAATGAAATATTTCTTGCAGTCGTTTATTTATTAAATTAAAGGTTCTACGTCCGACCATTGATATTTCATCAATTATTAAATATTTTAAATAAAACAATTTTGTAGATAATGTATTGAGAGTTTCGGATGGGAGTGGTTTCATAATATCGTTATTGACTGGTAGATAAAAAGTCGAATGTAACGTTATTCCTTTAATATTATACGCAGCTTTACCGGTATAAGCGCATAAAAGAACATTTATATTATTAGGGTCCTTTTCAACAATTGCATTATTATGTCTTATTATGGTTTGTATTAGTGCTTCAATTAATTTACTTTTTCCAACTCCAGCACTACCATTTATAAAGTGATAAATTTTTTTATTCGATTCATTTCTTAAAAGGTAAGTAAAATTAAGGTGGTATCTATATTGTTTTTCATTAAGTTTCCTAATAAGCACATAATATTCATCATTAGATATTTGTCGAGGTAATGCAATATTTTGTACAATCTCGACGGTATTAAGGGGGTGCCATACTCAAAAATTACCGACAAAGCGGAGATAATTCAGTAAACTGCAGTGTACTAGTAGCGCCATCATACGTGTATAATTTTACTATTTCATATTGAAAGCGTAGATGGCGCTATCAGTATATTAATAGGTTATAACTTATTTGGCTAAGAATAATAACAATATATACAATAATATTAATAATAATACTCATATTTAGAGTTGGTAATAAGGTTGGTAATAAAAATTTTCAACCTTATGTTTTACACCGAAATCAAATAAATGGGATTAAATACTCATGAGTTGGTATATCATAATTGAATACATCAATTATCAAACAATTATAGCCATCTATTTTGAACCAAAATCCTACTATCTGGATTGAATACTCGTATGAGTTGGTAATAATATAGTATTTATCGATAATTGTACGAAAATAGTTTTTCGAACGAGTGTAAATTTTATCAATAGAGCAGAGCGACAAAGATACTCGCTGAGTTGAAACTCATCTGTTACCCGTGCATCGAACTATATTTTTTGGTACATAAAGTGTATTTGCAATTTTTAAAAAACAAACAGTCCGTAAATCGCATTTTGCATACATTGTATTGAAGACAATTTGTTACAATGCTACTTACTAGTTTATTATAATTGAATAAACGTGGATAATTAATCAATTGTAGCAACTTATTCTGCACCAAAATCAAACTATCTAGATTGAGCACTCATAAAATGAGTTGGTAAATAAGTATTAACTATTTTAAAATGTTTAACCCTATATTTTATACCGAAATCCAATTATTTGGATTGAATACTCGTATAAGTTGGTAATAATATTGACCTTAGTCAAAATCAAACTATCTAGATTGAGCACTCATAAAATGAGTTGGTAAATAAGTATTAACTATTTTAAAATGTTTAACCCTATATTTTATACCGAAATCCAATTATTTGGATTGAATACTCGTATAAGTTGGTAATAATATTGACCTTAGTTATAATTGTACAAACATAGTTTTTCGAACGAGTGTAAATTTTATCAATAGAGCAAAGCGACAAAGATACTCGCAGAGTTGAAACTCATCTGTTACCCGTGCATCGAACTATATTTTTTGGTACATAAAGTGTATTTGCAATTTTTAAAAAACAAACAGTCCGTAAATCGCATTTTGCATACATTGTATTGAAGACAATTTGTTACAATGCTACTTACTAGTTTATTATAATTGAATAAACGTGGATAATTAATCAATTGTAGCAACTTCCCCAATAGACAGAGTTGCACAGACAAAACTTCGTTAAAACTTGCTACACAATTTTTGAAAACAGTTTGTGTTAAACTTGCTAACAAGACATTACATAATAGTGACGTGTACCTAAATTTTATATAAAATTGTTAAAAAAAGTTGCAGCAAATAATTGCTATAAATTTGCTAACGAATAAGGACGCAGATTTAGATTAATTTGTTATTTAACTCTGCTGCACAAGTTGATATAATTTTGGTATATTTTTGCTAAGAAATATATCATAATCTGAGAAATTCCTTTTCAGCAAATTGGTAGCAAAATTAAATCAGTAAATGCTTACATAGTGCAGTATATTGCAACAAGATTTGATGATAATTTGTTGCTATTTTGCAATCATGAAAATAATAATTTCAATGTATTTTTTATTCAAGAAAATCTGTGTTTTTGTGAAGTATTTCAAGTTTTGTTACTTTTTTTGCAATTTTAAGAGTCTAACACATTTACTAGTTGTGGCGATGCGACGTGCGATCTAGTTGCACAAAAATAATATAAGTATTTGCTATTATATTTACTTAAAATATTATTTCAACAAAATAAAAGCACATTTATTGCAATACTTGCTATTTAAAAAGTAATAATTTTATGCAACAATTGACTTTAATTTTATATAAATTTGCTGTCACTTTTTTTACGTAAATGATTTGAAGCAAATTTATAATAAATAAGGACTTACATTGACACAAATTTTGGATAAACAGGTACAAATTTTTTTTGCAAAGTTGCTGTCAATTTGCAATCATATGTCTATTGGGGTTATTCTGCACCAAAATCCAACTATCTGGATTGAGCACTCATAAAATGAGTTGGTAAATAAGTTTTAACTATTTTAAAATGTTTAACCCTATATTTTATACCGAAATCCAATTATTTGGATTGAATACTCGTATGAGTTGGTAATAATATTGACCTTAGCTATAATTGTGCGAAAATCGTTTTTCGAACGAGTACTAATTTTATTATTAGAGCAAAGCGACAAAGATACTCGCTGAGTTGAAACTCATCTGTCACCCGCGCATCGAACTATATTTTTTGATACATAAGGTGTATTTGCAATTTTTAAAAACAAACAGTGCGTAAATCGCACCGCAAATACCTACCTACCGGAATAACTAATCGATTACCTATTTAAACCTACCTACCCATATAACTAAAGCCCTTCCTTATATCTGACTACCCGCACTGTATCTAAATCCTACCTACCCTTACAATTCTAATAGCCCATCCCAAGTCGCACTAAAACACACTGGCACTGGCCAATACACGTTATCCGGAAGGTGAAATGAACCTAGCAGAACTCAGCTTATCTTCAGGTCCGTCTAGGCACCTGTTGAGGAAGGTTCATGAAGCAGTAAACACAGGGGTTCCCAATAGCCTGACATGCACGGAGAGGTTGATCTGGAAGCTGTCAGCAGTTCATAGCCAGGGTGAAGAGAGCTACCCTCGATTCAGGGTATCCGAAGTCAGCAGGCATGTAGCCAGTTCACTGTAGAAATAATACCATCTATTTTAGCGTATGCTAGTAGTATGTGAGGACAAGGATAACACAAGCACATACAGATGTATCTTAATACTATTGCCGTATCTTAATATTACATCTGTATGGTAGGAGAGACAAGGCTGAAGTGAGGTTATGTTAGTGGTTACAAACTGTATGTACAGCAGATATGCAAATAATATATTTATGAAGACGCATACTAGCGCAAGCCCAAAAAGTAAGTAATTACCTGAAGCAATACATGGGATAGCTATGGCAACTTTGGTGTTCGACGTCATTAAGCAGGATAGAGGCGGCTCCGGGTAAAGACGTTGGCGGCGCAGCGCGGTCGACATAGCGCCTGAAACTTATTAAGCGCAGTACTCATTAGTTGACGGACGAAGATTATACACAAGATTATTACCTGAAGGAAGTAGCAGCAGCGATGTCCGGGCGAAGAGGATATCAGCATGCAGCAGGATACCAGCTGAGCCACAAAGAGACGCGCGATCGAGACCGAGCTATGCGCATGCGCGCATGAAGATTCGCAGCAATCGGGAACCACAAGGAGTGGCTCCGCAGTGCAGCGTGAACAGATAGCAACTGACACATTAAATGCTGTGACCGACAATACTGATATGAAAGTGCTAAACAAAATTTTTTGTGCAATATTAATATTTAATTATTTATTCAAAATAACGACTGAAATACATAGTTGAAATAATTCGATACCACGATGTCAAAGAACTTGACATTAGTAAAAGTCTGGACGTTTAAACAATTTTTAAATTAATCTTTTCTGAATCACTAGAACGCAAACTTGGCAGACAATTAAAAATTATCAATAAAGATGAATAAATTTTTAATAATACAAAAATTTATTGTTAATAATTAGTTTAATTATTTACCCGAAATTAATAGCATTTTCTTTATCGACTAAATCTCAGCTGATTACATAGTAGCATATTCGCAAATATTTGTTTACGTAAAATAAATCTATAACTAAATAATTTTATATCTCAGATCTCAGTATATTACACACGCAAAATTTGATAATTATTTATTAAAAAAAAGCTGTACGCGAGAAAATAATAAAAGAGACGCCTTCATTTATCGATAATGTAAATATGTGTTAAAATTCAGACAAAATTATTCTTGAGTTTTCGAGAAGAGTCTAACCAAAAAAATGGAAAATATTCACCTCGTTGAAGTTAGGTTACCACTTGTACATGGTGGTACGTCCGAGACATAGAAACTGCGCGCAAACGTACCACGATGTCAACGGGTAGTGCGTACTATACGCAATATTTGATAATTAATTAATAAAAAAATCTGTATGCACAAAAATAAGAGAAGAGGCGCCTCTGGTTATTAATAACCAAACTATATGCTGAATTATAAATTAAAATCTTATTGCGTTTTAGCATTGTCATACCCAACATATGCAAAATTTCCAAAACGTTGAGGTTAGGTTACCTCTTAAAGGTGGTTGTATGTCCGAAATCTCGACGGTGCCCGTGAACGTACCGCGATGTCAACGAGTAGTGGCTCCAATACGATATCTGTTCTTTCAACCTCGTTGAGGTTAGGTTACTACTTGCACATGGTGGTACGTCCGAGACATCGAAACTGCGCGCGAACGTACTACGATGTCAGCGCGCTGCGAGATGCACACACAATCTATGATAATTAATTAATAAAAATATAAAGCTGGATGCGAAAAAATATGAGAAGAGGCGCTTTGGTTTATTAATAAAACTGGTTGTATATCATCCGAGGCTGTAGTAAAAGTATCTAATTACATCTCGAAGTAATATTTTACAAAAAGACTAATAATTTTAAATTAATTAAGGTTTTACTGCACATGGTGGTACGTACGAGACATCGAAGCTGCGCGCGAACGTACCACGATGTCCGCGGCATTGACATTCACTATATTTCAATTGATATTCCAAATAATTTTTCGGGAATAGTCGCACTGCCACAGTAGCATTCGCTCATACTTATCTTCGACTTGATTTTATTCATTAAAAAAATATATATTTTAAACAATTATATTATTTATTTATTTAATTATTTATAATTAAAACTGGTTGTATATCATCCGAGGCTGTAGTAAAAGTATCTAATTACATCTCGAAGTAATATTTTACAAAAAAACTAATCATTTTAAATTAATTAAGGTTTTACTGCACATGGTAGTACGTCCAAGACATCGAAGCTGCGCGCGAACGTACCACGATGTCCACGGCATTGACATTCACTATATTTCAATTGATATTCCGAATAATTTTTCGGGAATAGTCGCACTACCACAGTAGCATTCGCTAATACTTCTCTTCAACTTTAATTTATTCATTAAAAAAAATATCTATTTTAAACAATTATATTATTTATTTATTTATTTATTTATTTATTTATTTATTTATTAATGATAATTAAAACTGGTTGTATATCATCCGAGGCTGTAGTAAAAGTATCTAATTACATCTCGAAGTAATATTTTACAAAAAGACTAATAATTTTAAATTAATTAAGGTTTTACTGCACATGGTGGTACGTCCGAGACATCGAAGCTGCGCGCGAACGTACCTCGATGTCCGCGGCATTGACATTCACTATATTTCAATTGATATTCCAAATAATTTTTCGGGAATAGTCGCACTGCCACAGTAGCATTCGCTTATACTTCTCTTCAACTTTAATTTATTCATTAAAAAAAATATCTATTTTAAACAATTATATTATTTATTTATTTATTTATTTATTTATTTATTTATTTATTTATTAATGATAATTAAAACTGGTTGTATATCATCCGAGGCTGTAGTAAAAGTATCTAATTACATCTCGAAGTAATATTTTACAAAAAGACTAATAATTTTAAATTAATTAAGGTTTTACTGCACATGGTGGTACGTCCGAGACATCGAAGCTGCGCGCGAACGTACCACGATGTCCACGGCATTGACATTCACTATATTTCAATTGATATTCCAAATAATTTTTCGGGAATAGTCGCACTGCCACAGTAGCATTCTTTATACTTACCTTCGACTTGATTTTATTCATTAAAAAAATATATATTTTAAACAATAATATTATTTATTTATTTATTTATTTAATTATTCATAATTAAAACTGGTTGTATATCATCCGAGGCTGTAGTAAAAGTATCTAATTACATCACGAAGTAATATTTTACAAAAAGACTAATAATTTGAAATTAATTAAGGTTTTACTGCACATGGTGGTACGTCCGAGACATCGAAGCTGCGCGCGAACGTACCACGATGTCAACGCGCTGCGAGTTGCACACGCTATTTATGATAATTAATAAAAATATAAAGCTAAATGCGAAAAAGTAAGAGAAGAGGCGCCTTGGTTTATTAATAAACTAACTATGTGTTGAATTTCAGATAAAAATGTCATTGCGTTTTCGAGTAAAGTCTGACCAAAAATATAAAGATTTTCCACCTCGTTGAGAATAGATCCCACTTACTTACACATAGTGGTACGTTCGAAACGTCGAAGCTGCGCGTGAACGTACCACGATGTCAACACGCTGCGAGATGCACACGTTATTTATGATAATTATTTAATAAAAATATAAAGCTGGATGCAAAAAATAAGAGAAGAGGCGCCTTTATTTATTAATAACCTAACTATATGCTGATTTTTAGATAAAAATGTCATTGCGTTTTCGAGTAAAGTCTGACCAAAAATATAAAGACTTTCCACCTCGCTGACATGATAGGATTACACTTACACATGGTGGTACGTCCGAGACATCGAACGTGCGCGCGAACGTACCACGATGTCAACACGCTGTGTGTTCCACACGCAATCTCTGATGATTAATTAATAAAAACATAAAGCTGGATGCAAAAAATAAGAGAAGAGGCGCCTTTATTTATTAATTACCTAACTATATGCTGAATTTTAGATAAATATGTCATTGCGTTTTCGAGTAAAGTCTGACCAAAAATATATAGACTTTCCACCTCGTTTAGGTTAGGTTACCACTTGTACATAGTGGTACGTCCAACATATCGAAGGCGCGCGCGAACGTACCAGGATGATCAACGCTTGTGACGTTTCAAAAATTTTAGTGATTTTTAAATTTATGTTTTTGTATTGCCACAACGCTACCTTCACAATCAATAATGAATTATCAATGCTTTCTTTTAAAATATCATCATGAAAATTGTGTTTTTTAAAATAAATTTTAGCGATAATAATTTTATAAGCAATGTGTTCTTTGAGGTGCAGCGTACCTAGCGCCACCTGACGTAACTATTTGAAGTAGAATATCGTAATTATGTTTTTAATGTTATTTATGGTAATATAATCTACAATAATTATTGCTAATTCAATTAATTTAGAGAGAACGGGCGCCTTGGAATTGCCGTAGACTATTGTTGTGCAAAATTTCAGTCATTAATATTCTCACGTTTTCGAGAAAACCCCGACCAAAAAATATTGAAATGGTCACGTTTACTTCATATTTTTGGTAAGACTTTTCTCGAAAAAGCAATGGAATTTCAGTCTGAAACTTTGCACAGAGATGCATCTTTTGTAAATGCAGGCGCCCGTTCTCATATTTTTGCAATTGGTGATTTTGCTTATGAATAATTAATGGATTATTAGATTTTCTCGGTCGGTAAGGTAGGGAGGATAAATGTTGAGTATGGCACCCCCTTAAAATTATTAGGGATTTCTAAACCAATGTCAGCTTCTGTTTCATTAATTTCGTAAATAGCTAAATTATCGACGTGACTTGCTTTATTTTTTGTATTATGGTCATTATTGTTTTCAGTTAAATTATCATTTTCGTTTTGCACATCCTTTAATGCAATGTTTATTTCTTCTTCAATTTTATCATTATAAATGTATTTGATTCTATTTGACATAATTATATCAATGTTTTGAGTATATAAATTTTTTATGTTTGATACATTATTATCAGAAAATTCATTTTCATCTCTCCAATTAGTGAATAAAATTAATTGTTCTCTATAAAAATTAATTTCATCTTGTAAAATATTATAATTTCGGTATCTGATAATTTTAAAAGCCTTTCTTATAAAAATATAACCACTATTATTTTTTAATTTTAAACATTTATCTTTATTATAATTTAATTGTTCATATAATTGTTGTATATTGTCATCATCAATATTATCGAAATTGGAAATAATTTTATTTTTAGCAGTTTTGGAATATTCACATTTTGAAGCAAAATCAGCTAAACACCATGTTTCTAATTCATTAGGTCTATATGTATAACGTTCCATAATATCTGACTCCGTTATATCAGTAGAATTTGGATCAATTAGTAAAAGTTTTTGAAGATCCCTTTTTGATTTTATTAAACGACATCTTTCATTAATGGGGGAAGTGTTAATAAAAATACATTGTTTCGAAGATACGGATAAGGGTAAACCTAGTAGATGGTAAGCTATTTCTTGAGCTGAAATTTCTGTTTTATTAACAAATACGTTGACAATACTACGTAATTGTTGTTGTAAAAAGTGGTTTACTCTTTTTACTTCGTCAGCAGCGTCTTTTAATAATTTGGATAGTCCACGTTGACTTTTACCTATGTAATTGATAATATAACAAATACAAGCGTATGGATCTAATATAAATTGTATATCCATATTACATTTCATTAAAATTAAAATTAATTTATTGTATGCATTAATTCTTAATTCATTTATATTTCGTTTTAAAAATATTGTAGGTTTTTTAACATTATATTCAATAATTTCTATATACTCATTTTCAGTAACTTGAATATGATTAAGGAAATCAATAATTTTTTTTATACGATTAATACTTCTGTCTTTTTTAGAAATTAATTCAACAGTGTATTGAATATTATTATATTTTAATTTAATTTCTTTCTTTTGTTTATCACTTAATTTTATCATATTTTTTGGTAATAGTATTTTTGTCGTTATCATAGGTAGTTGAGGGAATCCGAATCTACAAGAATTAAAATATAAAATTTCAATATAAAATGATTTGTTTATTTAATGATTGTATAAATATATTTTGTTTTTTTTTGTTTCTTATATAGTTTGTTTTGTTTTGGTATTAATTTTTTTATTTTGTTATGATTAATTTGCAATTTTCTTAAATATATATGTTTTCGTATGATTAAATTATTTTTATGTTCGCTTAATTTATAATTCTCATCAATTAATCTTAAAAGTTGTAGATCGTTAAAATTAAGTGCTGATTTATTTTTTTGTTTGTAATTTTTACAGAATACCTCTTTTTGTTTTTCTTTTGTTGTTCTTTTGAATTGATTATATTTTTTAATTTTTTTTAAATAATCTTTTTTCTCTAATTTTGATTTTGTTGAATATATTAGTTTTTTTTTCCTTTTATATGTAATTTTAGATTTTTGATTTTGATTAATTGTAGGTATTGCTAATAATTTATTATCTGTATTTTCCAAACTTAATTGTGAAAAATGATCTATAATATCATTTGTTTCATTTATATTTTTATTGTTTATGTTTGTATTCATATTAGTAATTTTTTCTGTTTTTGGTGTATGAATATATTGATGTTCTACACTTATTTGAGATATATTTTTTATAACATAATTCGACTCATTTTGATCGTTTCTATTCAATTTAAAATTAGTATTTATTTCGTTAGATGTTTCTGATATTGGTGTTTGCAATTGTAATATGTTGTAATGTTCGTAAGGATTATCGACTACATTTATTTGAGAATTATTGTTTTCCTTTCTTTCAATATTATTTATTTTTCTATTGTATTGATCATATTTTCTTTTCTTATTCATATAATCTTTTTTTTCAAATTTGATTTTGTTGAATATACGTGTTTCTTTCTTTTCTTGGATTTTTTATTCACAATTATTTTTGATTCATCATCATTATCTAAACTTAATTGTGAGAAATTTTCTGTTACATGATTTGTTTTATTTTGATTATTTATATTAGTTACATATTTATTGTTTGTATTTTTAAGGGTTTCATTCATATTCGTTTGAAAATTTTTGTCTATATTATTAGTTATACTTGAAATCGGTGATTGGAGGCGTACATATTTTAGTAAGTCGCAATGTCCATTACGTTTATTGGAATCACCAGAAAAAAAAATTAATTGATTCTCTGTTAGTATTAAAAGGATCATAATTAAGTAATAATTGGTATTGATTTTCGTATAAATTATATGTAATCGAAATATTTTAATAGGTTTAGAAAATATTTTTGCAAATATTATAGCTTCATACTCTGTACCATAAGTTACTTGATTTCCTTGTGTAACGGACATAAATACACAGTAAGTATTTACATCCGATATTTCATGTACGTTTAATACAGAAATGTAATCAGTTCCCCAATTTTTTCTAACGTAATTAATAATTTCTCGTCTTATTAATAAATGATGTGATTCGGTATGGTAAATAGCGACGCTTATAGCTCGGAATAAACAGTTTCCATCGCCACGTATTTTTATTTATTCGAACTGATTTATAGGATACATATTTTATTTTTATTTTTGTTGTTTAGTGTATATTATCTGAAATGTATTAATTAATTTGCTGTAAAATATATATATATATATGGGGTATTCCACGTGAAGTGGTCCGATCAAAATTTTAAAATGCACCAAATTTGGGTACACTTTGCAAATGTTTTTCAGAATACAGAAAATTTTTAGGTACTGGAATCTATTTGCTCAAAAGTTATTCGAACCTCAAAAAGTGAATTTTTCCATATTTTTTTCAACACCAGCTGGGTTTACCGCTATATAACTCAAAATCTATCAACTTTTACTATAGAACATTATATGTAACATTCGTTGCTAATTATATCTAGAATTTATTCTTCTGGGTTAGAATTTCTAATCTCAAGGTCAATGTTACATAAACTACATGTCAATATTCAACTTGAAAAAAGTGCAAGTGCGCCACCTTTGATTTTTTCATCCAAAAATCTAAAAGAAAGCTTGGAGCAATACCTTTCAAATGGTCTGTAGCATTTTTATGGCCTCCAATTCTGTAAAAAGTTATGACAATTTAAAGAAAGACAAAAAATTCACAAAAATTAACATGGTAATTCCCATTTAAATTTTTAAAAAAATTTCGTGTTTCTTTAAATTGTCATAACTTTTTACAGAATTAGAGGCCATAAAAATGCTACAGACCATTTGAAAGGTATTGCTTCAAGCTTTCTTTTAGACTTTTGGATGAAAAAATCAAAGGTGGCGCACTTGCACTTTTTTCAAGTTGAATATTGACATGTAGTTTATGTAACATTGACCTTGAGATTAGAAATTCTAACCCAGAAGAATAAATTCTAGATATAATTAGCAACGAATGTTACATATAATGTTCTATAGTAAAAGTTGATAGATTTTGAGTTATATAGCGGTAAACCCAGCTGGTGTTGAAAAAAATATGGAAAAATTCACTTTTTGAGGTTAGAATAACTTTTGAGCAAATAGATTCCAGTACCTAAAAATTTTTTTCTGTATTCTGAAAAACATTTGCAAAGTGTACCCAAAATTTGGTGCATTTTAAAATTTTGATCGGACCACTTCACGTGGAATACCCCATATATATATTTAGTATGTGTTTGTAGGTATTTATTATTTATTTATATTGCTGTATAATTTATGTATATAAATAAATTTACTAGTAATATCAAATAGAAAAAAAACAAAATACTATTACAATTTTTCGTGTGATTTTATGATTTTTTAACCTAATTATAAATGAGTTAATGTTATTATTAAATGCAAATAATTTAATAAAATATTATTTTCTTTTTGTTTTTTCATAAGAATTATAGAAATAAAATTAATTGTTTTATTTTATATTTATATTTATAGCACATAAAAAAATATACAAATATTTAATAACTATCAAAAACGTTACCTTTTGTGATACAATATACTTTTTAACTTAGTAAAATGTTTTAGATTCAAAATAAAGTAAAATATTTATTTTTTAATTAAAAAGAATATATATTATCCACAATCTATTTTTATATTACAATTATATTTGAAAATTAAAATACTAAAATTTCGCGGTACTTGATGTTAGGCCAAGCGGCAAGCACAAGCTATATTACATTCGAGAATGACTAATGAAGTCGAAACATCGATATATCGTTTAATCTGTGTGTGCATTTAACTGCACTAGTAAGAGAAGCGACTAAGAGATGCATAGTATTCGGTATTATGCCATTGTGTAATTTAATATTTTAAACTTATTTAATATTAGTTTCTGAAAATATTGTACGGAAAATTACTGAAATAATGATATAGTATTTTTATATTAAATTGTAATTCATCGAATATATCAGAATTTAATTTTTATTTATTTAATTAAACTGTGTATGTAAAGTGTATACCATCATAAAGTTTCAAAAAGAAATTGTTTTTTTCCTATCACATTAATCAAATAACTATAAATAATTTTCTGTAGGAATTCCATCAACAACAAATAGTAGTGGATAGAGGATTATAAAAAAATTAGAAACTGACATTCAAAAGGTTATTTTCATATCTTTTTTACTGTTATAGTTTATACTAAATTTTAAACATAAAACATTCAAATTAATGTATAAATAAATAAATATATTTTCAGATAGCTGAATTACAGAAGAAAATATAGAAATTAAAATTTTACAATAATCCGGTTATTGCATCATAACAAAGTTACAATAATAAAAAATTTTTATATGCAAATACACAACATTTTTGAAAAAAGGAGCTGCGGTTTTCGAAGCTTGCTGATGCCCAGGATGAATTGAACACCATCATCTCTTGGATAAAGCAGATTATTTCGTACGACGGGGATTCGTGAACACTTTCTATCAAAGTAAGTAAAATAATATTTTTATTTAATCCTTTGAGCCGCCTGAAAACAATAGTATTATAGAAAAGGTAGACGAGAGTTAGGTAGATGAAATTATGTATATACATTATGTATATATATGGGGTATTCCACGTGAAGTGGTCCGATCAACATATTAAAATGCACCAAATTTTGGGTACACTTTGCAAATGTTTTTCAGAATACAAAAAAAATTTTTAGGTACTGGAATCTATTTGCTCAAAAGTTATTCTAACCTCAAAAAGTGAATTTTTCCATATTTTTTTCAACACCAGCTGGGTTTACCGCTATAATAGCTCAAAATCTATCAACTTTTACTAGAGAACATTATATTGTAACATTCGGTGCTAATTATATCTAGAATTTATTCTTCTGGGTTAGAATTTCTAATCTCAAGGTCAATGTTACATAACTACATGTCAATATTCAACTTGAAAAAAGTGCAAGTGCGCCACCTTTGATTTTCATCCAAAAGTCTAAAAGAAAGCTTGGAGCAATACCTTTCAAATGGTTTGTAGCATTTTTATGGCCTCCAATTCTGTAAAATTGAAACCAAAATTATTACAATAATCAATTATACAACTATTGCTATACATAATTCTATGCCATCGTTTTCTGCATTTTGTTGGGCCGACGATGCACGAATTGTTACCATAAAATTATACAATGATCATTTTGACAACTACTGTTATACATTTTCCATGCAATCGTTTTCTGCATTTTGATACGCAGACGATGCAGGAATTTTGAAACCAAAAATTATCACAATAATCAATTATACAACTATTGCTATACATAATTCTATGCCATCGTTTTCTGCATTTTGTTGGGCCGACGATGCACGAATTGTTACCATAAAATTATACAATGATCATTTTACAACTACTGTTATACATTTTCCATGCAATCGTTTTCTGGATTTTTATCCGCAGACGATGCAGGAATTTTGAAACCAAAAAATATTACAATAATCAATTATACAACTATTGCTATACATAATTCTATGCGATCGTTTTCTGCATT
>CM047426.1:65792529-65886752 GCA_026168455.1 Theocolax elegans
AAGTGGGTTTTTGAGTTGGGCGCCATTTGTAACGGGGTACGGATTGAATATAAGGAATAAAAAAATCAACGAAGGTATCGGGGCGCGAACCCACGATCCCGGGAGCGCGAGGCAGAAGCCTCACCACTGCGCTACCATTCGCAATTATATCCCGGCTAGTCGACTTGGTCCTATCGACGAACGTTGCCGATAATTCAGGGACCTAACCTGCGCCGACACTCGAAATCCGTACCCGTTATAATTTAAAAATAATTTATAAGATAATTATGAATTATATTATTATTATTATATTATTATTATATTATTATTATTATTATTATTATTATTATTATTATATTATTATTATTATTATTATTATTATTATATTATTATTATTATATTATTATTATTATTTTTTTTTTTTTTTTTTCGTGGGAAACTGGAGAAATCTTACATAAGACGACGACGAGGGTCCGCACTCGTCGCCAGTGCCGGATTCTTACCGGCTAAAACTCCAAACCCAACGCTTTCACCTGCCCAGCCCGGAACTGTTTTTCACATTACTTCAAGCTGGGAGGCGTGTCTGTGACGTGCGTCATTCGTTCCTTATTCTATCCTCCCACGTTGAGACTGCCACTTATCGTGAAGCGGCCTTTCTGGCGGTATCGAGCGCGCGCCTAAAGGTGGCACAGGCTCCGGACCCTGCCACGTGAGACACTGCCTCAGCATCCTTTGATGGACAAACAAAGCATTTGGGAGCGCTCTTGCAATTCTTAAGGTTGTGTCCAGGCTCGCCGCACTTGTAGCACGACGAGGACCTGTCCACTCCCTTACAATTCCGTTTCGTGTGGCCGAAGTCTAGGCACCGATAGCACCTCTCGACCAAGACTCGATCCCGAACGCGACAGCTTACGAAGCCAACGCAAAGATGCCGCATCGACTTCAGCTTGTCAGCGCTCTCGTGATCCAGCTTCACGATGGCTGTCTTCTGTTGACTGCGGTTTAGGCCCAAAAGCGTCACCTCTCGGCCCTCAGGCGAAGAAGTAAGCACTTTATTTAGGGCCGCTACCACTTCGTCCCTCGTTGTGAGAGCGTCCAGGTCTCTGATCTCCAGGGTCACCCTTCGATCTCGGACTCGAACTTCTCCCATTCCTTGCGTAGCACTACGCACTTTCTCCGCGAATACTGCTGCATTGGTTTTTTTGCCTAGCCGAAGCAGGACGTCCCTCCGCCCTGTGGGCCGCACACTCAGAACTTGCGCGCCACTGTCGTCCGGATTCACTTCCTTTCGAAGCTTCCCCAGAACTTCAGCAAACGTTCGGTCCCTCGCGATTGTGACCACCAGGGTGGATACCGGCGCCTTCTGGTGCTTTCTCCTGTCAAGAGGCGCCTGTCCCGACTTAACCGTCGGCTTCTTCTTTTCCACCACAGGCTTGGACTTGGATTGCTCCTTGTTCTTACCAGGTGGTGGCACCTCCTTGCGAGGTTTCTTCTTCTTACGGCTTTTAGAGGCCTCGGGTGGGCTTTGAGGGCCCTCCCTACTCCTCTTTTGAGCCTTGGCTGTAGCCGCGATGACGGCTTTAGCAATGATGCCTCTTCTCTTAGGCCGCCGACGATTCTCGTGGCCAACTCGATAATCCTCGACTTGGCACTTGTAATCATCGACTGCTAAAGACATCTTCTTCGTTTTCCCGTAGAGCTCTTGTACAAGAGCGTCTACGGTTTTCAGCCCTGTTTTGACGACCATGGAAATGTTAGGATGCTTTGCACAAGCTGCCAACATTGCCTGAAGTTCTCTTTTCAGATGGTCGTAAGTGGAGTCGATCTCCTCCTGCGCCTTCTCCACCTTCTTGTATTCCTTACGGAACACTTCTATCTCCTCTTGAGATTCTCTGCTATAGGCAGAGATGCCGCTGATGGCGCTACCAATGCTGGTAACGCTGCCGCTTCGTAACCTGCTTGCAGAAGCAAGACTCAGCATCTGGGATAGCGGCTGCTGTTGGGGGTTTTCTTTCGAGGACCCCGCCTCTGACGTGATGTTAGAACTAAGCGGTTTGTGGCCTCCCCCAAAATCCATGAGGCCAGCGCCGGCCACCGGGGCTTTCACCCGATCGGAAACGACGACGGGATTCACTCCTAGTTTGGAGTTGCCCGCTTGGGGTAGTATGTTTTCATCTCGCTTGCTCATACTTTTGGTTGTACTGTTTGGTCCACGGAGATTATTTTATTTCACCTCTACCCTTCACGCTAGAGTGACGAGCATTCCCCCATCCGCCACCCGGGGGACGCGCCGCATACGGGGACAGATGATGATGGAGAATTACCACCTTACAGAGAACTCGTGCGATGTTTACAATACTTAGCTGTAGCTACTCGTCCAGATATTGCACATGCGGCTAGTGTACTTGGACAATTCAATGATTCATTCGGAAAGTCTCATTGGACTGCTGCTAAAAGAGTCCTGAAATATTTAAAAGGAAAAATGTTCATGAAAATAAATTACTATTTCAATAACAAATCATTTTATGGATTCGTAGATTCCGACTACGGTGCATCTCTGGATGATCGTCGATCTTTCACAGGCTATGTTTTTAAATTGGCTGGAGAAGTGATATCTTGGGATTCCAAGAAACAACGTACCGTGGCCATGTCAACAACCGAAGCCGAATACATGGCGTTAAGTGAAGCCGCTAAGGAAGTAGTTCATCTTCACAGATTTTTGACGGAAATAAACATCATAAATTTGGATAAAATCAAACTATTTAATGACAATTGTAGCGCTCAAAAACTAGCTGGCAATCCTGTTTTTCATTCTCGTACTAAACATATTGATATACGACATCATTTTGTAAGACAAGTAGTTGAAGATGGCTTATTGGATATTCAGCATGTTAATTCAAGTGAAATGGGAGCTGATTTATTAACGAAAAATTTATCTAAGATTAAACATGAAAATTGTATCAAAATACTAGGATTATCTATTGTTTAAAAGTTTTAATATTTATATATTATTCTTATAAACCGACACGGTGGCGGAGTGGCGGAAACGCACCTCGGTTGGTCATGAAAGTTAAGCAGCACCGAGCGCGGTTGACACTTAATAAAAAATAATAGAATAATAACTATTTTTGGATGGTAAACAATTTTTGGATGGTAAATAATTTTTATTTATTATCTAGTTAATTTATTTATTAAATAAGATTTATATTTTATTTATTTTGGAAACATTAAGTTGTCGTAAGTTGTCAATAACTAACTAATATTTATTTTTTTACATTTTATTTATGTTTTTAATTGTAGAATACATTATAATTAAATTTAAAAATAATTTATAAGATAATTATGAATTATATTATTATTATTATTATTATTATATTCCAGGTATAAGCGTATAGATACAATGTATTGTATATACTAAATACTGTTAAATATGTGCCTGCCTGCCATTTGAATTTGTGGTTAAATTGACAAATCTTATCATGACCGACACACGGTGTAAACTTGCACTGTACATATCGCATTACTGCACTCCTGTAATTATTCTTGTGTAGTAATATTGTATGAACAAATATTTACAGAAGTAGTGCTGATACAAGTTGAAACGAAGGTTTCTTAGCTAGTGGTTACGGCAGTGCTCCGCAATCATTGTCAACTTTCCAACATCCTAGGTCATTCGTTATTGAAAGTAAACGGTTTCACTCAACAAGTGCATCATAAATATCATTCACATTGTTTAAAAGGTAAGATATTAAAAAATCTTGAATTTACTTTTTGTAACTAAGTTATAAATTCTTGATGTGATGATGATTATTATAATGTGTTTTAAAATCATGTTGACATAAATCACGTTGTTGTATTCACTATTTATAAAATTTACATAAAGTCATCATTCACTTTAGAATTCCTGGAATCTCTTTTTATTTCAGAGTGTAAAAACCTTTAGTATGGAGAAAGAGGTGAACACACTCTTCCAATTTTGGTCATTTTTCTTAAAGAATTTCAATTGCACTATGTACGAAGAGATTAGGACAATAGCTTATGGAGATGTATGCGAAGGATATGAAGGATATTGTTATGGGTTTATATGTCTGTTTTGAATTTTTTTTATAATTACGGTTTAGAACAAAAATTAAGACCACAACTTTATAAAGATTTTGAAGTGGAAACAGCGAAAAATGATAAAAGTGGTAAGTGCATTTATCTACATAAGATATATATTTAGGATTTTTAGATAGAAATTGTATTTTACAGTACAAATAAAATTTATATTTTGAAATTGTTATATTGATTTATATTAAAAAAATTAAATAAAAAAATATTGCTGTAAAGATTAAAATCATCTTTGTAAATAAAACATAGGTATATAAGATTTAAATTAATTTTATTTAGATCAAGTTTATGGACTGGAAAAATTCTGGGCGTTTTTTAAGTATTATAAGTACTTAGATCAACTTCTTGTTGACACTAAATTATAAGAATATCTCCATAAATTTAAAACCACCGAAGATTTTAGAGAAGTAGAGGTGAATTAAGTTTTTAAAAAATATTCTATAATTTATTGGAAATTATTGATTTTATGTTAAGATTGGATATTTTTTGAGTAAACTTTAAATGAAAGATTCGTGTTAATTTGCGAATTTTTAAATCGCGTTTTATTTTTATTCAAATTATCATTAGATAAACATAATTGTATACTTTATAAATTTTAGCCTTGAATTAAATGAATTCTCGAGATCACTAGCTGCTAATTGCCATAACAGAAGCGTATTGTGGAAAGCGCAAGCGGTATTGAAGCTTCATCATCGGGAAATCGTAGACGCCGATTACCAGATGGATCGAACATAGTAACAACACGATGCGGACATTATGGATAAATTTGAAGAAGTTGTCAAGACTACGAAAAAGTGAATGAGCTTACGAGTGGTAAGTCAACGATGATGGAACACTCTGAGAACACATGTAGATAAAATCTTCTGCATTACTAATTTTTAAAATTTGGTCATTATAATTTAACAGGGTGCTTCGACATCACTACAATTATTACTATCGTTGAGCTCGAACAGTGGTCTCGGTCTACAGCAGTCGCAGCAGCGACCACCTCTATTACCAATGCGGCTATTTGCGTCAATAAGTAATACTTTGTACTTGACATAATATAATGTCCCGTATAACGGTCGTGCCTAAAAATGTGGTTCAAACGAGCAATTTGAAATCGATCGAATTTATATTTTTTTACATTTTTTTGATACTTTTGTTGACTGTGCTGGTGGAAGTCACATTTTCCCGCCTTCCGGTTTACTCGAAATTATTACACATGGTATCAACAGGTCTCGTCGCGAGTTCCAAGTTGCATATACATAATTTTAGTTATTTTGAATTGTATAAATTCGATAATCAAGCAGCTAATGTCCTGATTTTTGTAAGTACTGAAAATTGTTTTATATGTTTTGCAGCATGTGTAGTATAATTCTAGAATCTTTCGGGTGTCCTACATATAAATCCTTTATCCATAGGATATATATGTGTGTGTGTGTGTTTATATGTATATCAGATGAATGTAATGTAATTATATGTAGTAAATGTTTAATTAAATATAGAAAATTTATGTTTTAATTATATTATTCTGTTTTTTTTTCTGTTCCTAAATAGATTACCTGCCACTTTTTGTGTATGAGTATGAAGATATAATTTTATTGAATACATTAAAATTATTGGTTTCAACAACTTCGATTGGCACATATACAGTTGTACTCAAGTCTCGTTAGATATAAAATTGCTTCTACATCTTTAGAATACACATTGTAATTTTTATATATATTATAAAACTTGTATCTGATCATATACGACGTTGAAGATTTTGTCTTTTGAAAACTTTCATTACTATTGGGCTTTGGGACGAAAATCCTTCTGTAAGTATAGGTTACCAAACTCTTCCAAAACTTTATATATATATATATATATATATATATATATATATATGTGTGTGTGTGTGTATATATCAGATAAATGTAATATACATGTAGTAAATATTTAATTGAATATAGAAAATTTATGTTTTATATTATTCTGTTTCTTTCAGTTTCTAAGTGGATTACCTGCCACTTTTTGTGTATGAGTATGAAGATATATTTTTAATGAATACGTTAAAATTATTGGTCCCAACAACTTTGATTAGCACATATAGAGTTGTACTCAAGTCTCGTTAGATATAAAGATGCTTCTACATCTTTAGAATACACATTGTGATTTTTCATTGAAATTGTTCTCTAATATTTGATAAAAACCTTGCAACAATATTTTATAAAAAGTTGCCAAAATCATTATAAGAAACAATTTTGAAATATTTTATAAAACCTTGCAGCAACATCGCATGAAACATTTCGGAAGGATTTGTGCAAGGGACATAGCAATGTTGCAGGAACCTATTCATAGAAATATTTCAGAAACCTTGCAAACCTTACATGAAACCTTGCAGAAACCTTGCACCAAGATTTCATGCTATGTGGGTTGGAACTGGGGATCTCGACTACACGGGAATCGGAAATATTATTCGAGACCGCTTATGCAACGCTGATCGGATTTTCGTCAATGGTGGTTTGAGAAAAGAGTGGCTTGAACGTTTCAACATTCCGGTCAGTGATATCGACGAGTGGGGTTATCAAACCTACGACCATCCTAAATTAGCAACAGTCTGTTCCAATCACAATAATGCATGCAAAACTATTTGTGCTTTACATAATGTAAAGTTAATGCGTCAATTTTATATAAAAAAATCTATCATGGAATGGGAACATATATAAATGCATTATGGGAGTGTACAGCACTATACTTTATTTGTTACCTTGCTTGGGTAAGAAAAGTAGACGTCCAAATAAACGTCTTTTAAAATTAAAAAGAGAGATACGATTAGCAAACGTTAAAGCAGGTGCTTACATTTATGATGAAATAGACGGCATCTAAATGAAGATATACTAGGGGGGACGAACCCCCCTGCGCGCTGCCGCGCGCCTCGCGCACAAGTTGCTGTTCTCAGGCTACGCCTGAGATCAGAAACTTATAAGGCGCGACCGAATATAACTCGCGCTTCGCGCTCGCACCGTTCGTGGTTTTTTTTGTTATTCTATAAAATAATAATAATAATAAAAATTAGAATTGTAATTATAGTGTGCAAAATTATTATTTTGCATATACATATGTATTCTAATAATAAATTTAAAATGTATTTATAGTTGTTAAATTTTACATATTATTCTAATATTCTGAATATCAATGTATTGAGGAAAAAAGTGTTGTTCCTCAAAGATCTCAAAAATTAAAAAAAAATATATTTGGTAAGAAAGAAGTAATAGGAAACATATTTCTGAAAGAAGAGTTAACGTGATTTGAAAAAAATATATATGGGCTATTTCACGTCAAGTGGTACGATGAAAATTTTAAATCGCTCCAAAATTTGAAAATAGGCTGGAAATATCTTCCAGAAGATAGAAAAAAAATTTTAGGTGTTAAAAATAATTTGCCTGAGAGTTATTCCACCATAAAAAATGGAAATTTTTCAATTTTTTAGGAAAATTTCTATTTTCAAAGCCATTTATTTCAAAATCTATTGATTTTTTTTAATAAACATTACAAACAACTTTTGTTTAAAATAATCTTTAAAACTTATCTACCTGGGTTACAATTCTTAATTTTAACTTCTCGAAGAGATAGAACGCCCGAAAATATTGAATATCAAAAAAAGGCGACCACGCCACAATCGATTTTGATCTAACACCGCTCAAAAGATCACATTTTTCGAGAGCTTTCGAATGGCTTGGGTTCGATTATTGGCCAAGACCGCTGTTGTAGGTTATGCCCTAAAATACATAAAAATGAGTGATTTTATGAGGTTTATGAGGCATAACTTATACCAGCGATCTTAGCCAATAATCTAACCCAAGCCATTCGAAAGCTTTTGAAAAATGTGATCTTTTGAGCGGTGTTAGATCAAAATCGATTGTGGCGTGGTCGCCTTTTTTTGATATTCAATATTTTCGGGCGTTCTATCTCTTCGAGAAGTTAAAATTAAGAATTGTAACCCAGGTAGATAAGTTTTAAAGATTATTTTAAACAAAAGTTGTTTGTAATGTTTATTAAAAAAAATCAATAGATTTTGAAATAAATGGCTTTGAAAATAGAAATTTTCCTAAAAAATTGAAAAATTTCCATTTTTTATGGTGGAATAACTCTCAGGCAAATTATTTTTAACACCTAAAATTTTTTTTCTATCTTCTGGAAGATATTTCCAGCCTATTTTCAAATTTTGGAGCGATTTAAAATTTTCATCGTACCACTTGACGTGAAATAGCCCATATATATATACATAATTTTCATATGTTTATATAAAACCATAGTTTTGTTTTTTTACATTAATGTTTCTTTTAAAGAATATTTGGTAAATATATTTTGGACAGTAAAGGGAAGTAAATGTGATAAAATATTGTACCATTTAAATTTGTCTATATGAAAATGTATAATTAATTATTTTTTCGATATAGAGCAACATTCATGTATATTGTTTAAATTTGTTAATTTTTTATTTACTGGTATAACTGTTTATGTTGATTATGTTCCTGAAATTGAAATTTAATTTAAGAAAAATTGTTAATATTATTTAATATTAAAGATAGGCTTAAATGTAGAAAAAATTCGTTATGTTTATTTAACGTTCAAGTCCAAATTTTTCAAGTTTAAGAACAAAGTTTTTTGTTTAAATTTATATAAAAATTTTAATTAAATTTTAATTTAAAATTTTAGAAAACGGTTTGACGTTTAGATTTCTTTTAAAATTTTATTTTTGTGTGTGGTAAATATTTTTTATTGTTTTATATTTTTTTTATCAAATTTTGTTATAAAAATATTAGTTTTTTTTAATAAATAAATTTTTTTATTGTATTTCTTTTTTTTTCTATTCGATTTTTTGTATTAAAAAATAAATAAAAAAAGAGAATTGTTATAAATAAATATTTTTATAAAAAAATAAAAGAGATTTGAAATTCTAATTTGGATACGGGACGCGGGTTACATAAAATGCGATATACATTGTACTTATGTGTATATGATGGCGCTGATGGTGCTATTTAAACGGACAATAAATATAGCGGATAGTTAGTTTATTTATTTTATTGTGTATATAAAATTATGTATATACATTATGTATATATATATTACGTATACACATAGTTTTTTTTATATGATTTTCATCAAGTTTTACTGTGTGATATGAGTTATTCTAATATAAAGTTAAGTGAGCATTACAAAATAGCGGAAGCTCTTGTCCAGTATTTGTCCAATGTTGGCAGTGTTTGAAAATAATAGAATAATATCTATTTTTAGATGGTAAATAATTTTTATTTATTATCTAGTTAATTTATTTATTGTATAAGATTTATATTTTATTTATTTTTGAAAACATTAAGTTGTCATTAACTAAGTAATATTTATTTTTTTACACTTTATTTATGTTTTAAATTGTCGAATACATTATAAGTAAATTTAAAGATAATTTATAAGATAATTATGAATTATATTATATTATTATTATTATATTCAAGGTATAACCGTATAGATACAATGTACATATTGTATATACTAAATACTGTTGTTAAATATGTCCCTGCCATTTGAATTTGTGGTTGAATTGACAATTCTTATCATGACAGACACACAGGGTGAAAACTTACACTGTACATAGCATTACTGCACTCCTGTAATTATTCTTGTGTATTAATATTGTATAAACAAATATTTACAGAAATAGTGCTGATGCAAGTTCAAACAATTAAGGTTTCTTAGCTAGTGGTTACGGCAGTGCTCCGCAATCATTGTCAACTTTCCAACATCCTAGGTCATTCGTTATTGAAAGTAAACGGTTTCACTCAACAAGTGCATCATAAATATCATTGACATTGTTTAAAAGGTAAGATATTAAAAAATCTTGAATTTACTTTTTGTAACTAAGTTATAAATTCTTGATGTGATGATGATTATTATAATATGTTTTCTTTTCTTAGCTAAAGAAATCATGTTGATATAAATCATGTTGTATTCATTATTTATAAAATTTACATCAATTCACTTTAGAATGCATGGAATCTCTTTTTATTTTAGAGCGTAAACAACTTGGTATAGGGAAGTTACAAGTGGTGAACACACTTCCAATTTTGGTCATTTTTTCTAAATCATTTGAAATACCTTTATTATAAATGTTATTTAATAATATTCCCTATTAAAAAAGTTAGTACGAATTTAGTACAAAATCAGCACTAAATTTAGGGCAAAATCAGTACAAAATTCATACGAAATTCGTCCGAAATTTGTACAAAATTCGTACCCTAAAAGTCCGAATTTACAGTTCTAAATAAGCACAAAATTCATGCAAATAATATACAGAATTTGTACAAAATTTGTACAAAATTAGAACAAAATTCGTACGAAATTCGTACATCATAATTTATACTAAATTTGTACGAATTTTATTTAAAAAATTTACGCTGATTCAGTACTGATTTCATATTGAAATCAATATGAAATCATCACTGCATCAATATGAAATCATCACTGCATCAATATGAAATCATCACTGCATCAATATGAAATCATCACTGCATCAATATGAAATCATCACTGCATCAATATGAAATCATCACTGCATCAATATGAAATCATCACCGAATCAGAGTAAACTCAGTACTGAATCAGCAGTAACTTTTTCCCACAACGCAGAATTGAATTGGTACAAAATCAGTACAAAATCAGGATTTAATCAGTACAAAATCGGTATTGAATGTTTACTGAATCTGCGATGAATCAGAGTTACACGCAGAGTAATAAAACAATAAAAGTTAATTTATATGTTATTAATAAAAGTGAGTAATCACATACCGTAACACGTGTTTAATCACATGATTTTTTACATTTGAAATAAAATGAATTTATCGTTCGGTGATATTTATATGTGTAAATTATATACTATCGGTCTCTCCGAACTAAATACTTTATTTTAGATTAAAGTAGGCCTATCGTACTCTTTGTCCACTATGGCTGGTGGAATTTCCCAGAGTACGGCCTATTAAAATAATTAAAGGCGTTTCGTCCTCGATCTCCAGCTTGGACTCCTCAGTAAGGAACTGGAGATCTTACCTTAAACGCCTGTCGCAAGATGAACCGCGACGCCAGCTAGATGTTCTGCGGCTATATATATAGAAAAGAGACGACGATCTCTCCAACGAGTGTAGAGAGATAGTCGTCTCCATCTGGTGGTGAGAAAAACCACCAGCCAGAGTGCGACGTATTAGACCCAGTCGCAAGTTATTTGAAATAAAATGAATTTATCGTTCGGTGATATTTATATGTGTAAATTATATACTATCGGTCTCTCCGAACTAAATACTTTATTTTAGATTAAAGTAGGCCTATCGTACTCTTTGTCCACTATGGCTGGTGGAATTTCCCAGAGTACGGCCTTTTAAAATAATTAAAGGCGTTTCGTCCTTATCACCGAACGATAAATTCATTTTATTTCAAATAACTTGCGACTGGGTCTAATACGTCGCACTCTGGCTGGTGGTTTTTCCCACCACCAGATGGAGACGACTATCTCTCTACACTCGTTGGAGAGATCGTCGTCTCTTTTCTATATATATAGCCGCAGAACATCTAGCTGGCGTCGCGGTTCATCTTGCGACAGGCGTCTAAGGTAAGATCTCCAGTTCCTTACTGAGGAGTCCAAGCTGGAGATCGAGGACGAAACGCCTTTAATTATTTTAATAGGCCGTACTCTGGGAAATTCCACCAGCCATAGTGGACAAAGAGTACGATAGGCCTACTTTAATCTAAAATAAAGTATTTAGTTCGGAGAGACCGATAGTATATAATTTACACATATAAATATCACCGAACGATAAATTCATTTTATTTCAAATAACTTGCGACTGGTTCTAATACGTCGCACTCTGGCTGGTGGTTTTTCCCACCACCAGATGGAGACGACTATCTCTCTACACTCGTTGGAGAGATCGTCGTCTCTTTTCTATATATAGCCGCAGAACATCTAGCTGGCGTCGCGGTTCATCTTGCGACAGGCGTCTAAGGTAAGATCTCCAGTTCCTTACTGAGGAGTCCAAGCTGGAGATCGAGGACGAAACGCCTTTAATTATTTTAAAAGGCTGTACTCTGGGAAATTCCACCAGCCATAGTGGACAAAGAGTACGATAGGCCTACTTTAATCTAAAATAAAGTATTTAGTTCGGAGAGACCGATAGTATATAATTTACACATATGATTTTTTACATGTTAAAGAACGTGATTATTTCGTTGTAAATTTCCAAGAGAAAGGTATGTAGTATATAATTCTCTAAAAAAAATTAGGTAAAAACACATAAAATTGTCAAAAAAACATAAAATAAATAAAAAAAAAGTATTACTACACATTTTTCTGTTTAGCTTAGATATTCACCCATCCACTTATTAACCGCGGTCAATGCTGCTTAACTTTCATGTGATGTACGCGCGCGTAGTTATATATATATATATATATATATATATACACTCGTCTTTTTCCCGGCATATTAACCTTTCCAGTTTAGCCAAATGCGTCCGTTTGGCAGCGCTTGCATCGGACATGGATTTGTGCAGATACAGCGAGCGCATCCCCACCACTGCTATTGCAATAGCGGTTTCACTGCACATGCGTAGATGATCGTCCGAGCCGCCGCACATCGAGCGGAGGCATCGATCGAACGTTCAAGGTCTCCGTGTGCAGTCGAAATCTGGACGCAGCCTGGAAGAGCTTCTTCTCCTCCGGCTCTCCTTTCGACGCCAACCTAGCCCTTTACCTCGACGTCCTCCATCTCATAACTTCGCCCTGTTGAATCAATTGAGTCACAGTCGACGGATAATTAGAGAAAAACTCTATTCTCGAAATTCCTCCTGTGAACTCTGATCTCGTTCGACGCATGTAAAGCCAGACAGAATTATATTCTGTACTGTCTCGGCGGCGAGGAGATTCGATTCCGGCAGTCGCGAAAGAAATTGAGAAAAGAGTTAACGAGTAAAGGTATCACTCCCCGCGCATGTACAGCCAGCCAGAGCTAGACCCTGTGCTGTCTCGGCGCAGACAAGAAATCACGCGTGTACAGCCGGCCAGCGTGAGCAAATCCCTGGACCGTCTCGACGTGAACTTGTCATTTCTCCTCCTTTCCTACAAACCCGAATCCGCCGAACGCGAACACGCGAAAAATACCGGACCGTATTGCTTTAATTCGGAATTTGTCAGTTATAATTACGTCGTATGATTTCGTTTGATTATTCTTTTATCGTTACTTTTTTACTAATTGTTTGTGTTTATAATTAATCGTGTTAAATAAGTTTATTTTAATCTTGGACGATGTTTTAGATAAGAGACTATTTTTATATATACAATCGAGTTTTCTTTTATTGATATTAATCCTTATCCTTCTGTTTCCCTCTAAATTAAGAATATAATAGTACCGTAGTAAATATTAGTATAAAGAAATTAATATAAGTTTTGAGTACACCTTTCCGGTGTACGTCAAATTATCAATCATTTCTCAGTCTATTCTCAATGCTACATTCATAAACGGTTACAAAGATAATAAAAATATAATAATTTTAATAGAATAAACATATTTTTAAAATATGGGCAATTACATACAAGTTAAAATTTTAATGTACATATCGATAACATATTAGAAGAACAATATATATTTAGTAATATATTGCAGCAATTTCATATTAATTGTAACTAGGCTTTTTGAAAAGTCTACAAATATGTTTTCATTATATTTGTAAATGTTTGTTAATGTAGCAGGTAGAATATAGTAAATCATGCAATACTAAAATCAGTATGGAAGTAATATTCATTCATTTGTACGATATAATTTCTCTATATGTATTAAAACGTAAATATCTCTATTTTACTGGTTTAAAAAAATGTACAAAAAATAATTTTAAACCAATAAAAAAGAGATATTTATGTTTTAATACATATGGAGAAATTAATATACACACATGAATATTATTATTAATATTATATTGTTTATTAATATTTATTGATGTAAGATATGCCAGGGCTAATAATTATAAAATAAATTTTGTGTAGTATACTTTTTTTATGTTTGGAAAAAAGTTACTGCTGATTCAGTACTGATTTTACTCTGATTCGGTGATGGTTTCATATTGATTACAATATGAAATCAATACTGAATCAGCGTGAATTTTCAAAATAAAATTCTTACAAATTTAGTACAAATTATGTACTAATTGATGTACGAATTTCGTACGAATTTTGTTCTAATTTTGTACTAATTTTGTACAAATTCTGTATATTATTTGCATGAATTTTGTGCTTATTTAGAACTGTAAATTCGAACTTTTAGGGTACGAATTTTGTACAAATTGCGGACGAATTTCGAATCAATTTTGTACTGAGTTTGCGCTAAATTTAGTGTAAATTTTGTACTAAATTCGTACTAATTTTTTTAAATTAATATTTAATAAGAAAGGTATAGCCTTCAATTTTAAGCAATTAATAAATTAGATTTTGTTGTTGATTGTACTATCTACAAATTTTTATTGAATTTAGTAACGTTGGAATAAAAAGCATAATTGTTTCTGTACACTCCTATATTCTCTTAACACTTATAATACTTTTATTAATTAACCTTTATTATATATTGTTGGAAATAAGACGTGATAGTCTCTCTCTCTCTCTCTCTCTCTCTCTCTCTCTCTCTCTCTCTCTCTCTCTCTCTCTCTCTCTCTCTATCGTTACCAACTGAGTATCGAGGAGTGGGGAGGACCCCGGAGGAAGCGACGCAAGCGGCGGCGCGGAGAGATCGGTTTCTCCCGATATAGCACTCGAGCCACGGATCCCGACCCGGTCGGATGTACCAAGGCCTCCCCCAGTGTACATACATATTAATATATATATAGAATAAATTAGTTTATCTGTTATAATATAAACGGTGAGTTTATCATTGAAGCCAAGCCCTTCCTCTCCTGTTTTATTCCAACAGGTTATGGGCCCAGCACGCTTCCACTGCGCGCTGGTTTGAGAGGAATAGTTTGGCTTTGTTATTTTGTTAGAAGTCCCTTCTTCGCGATCGCGAGTGTTTGTGAGAAAAGTGTGGTGTAAAGTTTTGTTGGTGTTTTGCTAGAAAGAAGCTAGAAAGGGAGATCAGACAGAGCTACGGTCACCCAGTCAACCACCACAAAGGAAATTTAGCTAAGAGAAAGAAAGCTAGAGGATCGACCGGGATCAGGTAGAGAAATCTACAGCAGCTAGAAAGAAAGATGGCGGACGAGATAAGAGACCTCCACAAATCGGCAAATGTTAGAGGTATGTGACTCAGCGAGCGAAAGTGCGGGCTAGTTACATGTTAAATTCAGTTAGTTTGAAATTAAATTCAGTTAGTTTGAAATTAAATTCTGTTAGTTTGAGATTAAATTCAATTGAAAATGCTCGATCCAGAGCTATGTTAGTTTGAAGCTAGTTTACAAATTTTGAGCGTTTACGTGTCGTTCGAGTGCCGGGTTTTCGCAAAAAGTGCACGAAATTGGTTTTTGATTAGACGATTCCGAGAAATCGGTAGACGCAAGGAAGCCAAGATGGCCGCCGGGCCTGAGCGGGAACGCCGGGTTTGCGCGGGAACGCCGGGTTTGTGCGGGAGCGCCAGGGAAGCGCGCCGTTTCTCGCCGTGTTGCTCGACCGCGCGGAGTGGGGGAAACTCGCGACTGAAGAGCATGCTCGTTCGACCGGCGCGCGCGAACTATCGATCGATCGACATTCACACCGCTTGATATTTGCAGTTGGTACGTGGCGCGACCGAGTGAAATGGACGCGCATGAAATTAGTTAGAACTAATTATGCACATGCGAGACCCGCACATCGTTTGATACGGATAAATGCTTCGAAATTGAAAGTTTGACAATGCGCATTACTAGAAAGTCAATAAATGACTATACAAGCTAGACAGACTGTACAGTTTCGAAAATTTGAATCAAGTTAGAAAATATATTGAATTTAGATATATGAAATGATTGAATATTTTAAGTTGGATTTAACATGGTTTTGATGTATAGACCAACGGACCTTGAAGCTGTTCTTGCTCACGCAAGACTTAGAGCTTCAATGGCGGAGAACCACCCGGACGAAACATATGTCTTCGACATCCAGGAGGAAGGAGTGGTCTTCACCATGTCTAGCGGAAAACGTTATACAGTTGGTAAACATGAATTTTTAAGCTAGAGTGGTAAGAGTAATTAGATAGTAGTTAGATACGAAATTAAAAATCATATATATATGTAGGTATTATACCTTGAAGCATGCAAAAATCTCAGATTAAAGCTGGCTCATGGATTTTCTGTATAATGTGTTCTTATGCAGTCTGTTCATGATATTAAGTGAATGTGGAAAATCTGTGTGTTCCAGTGCTTCTGCATTCGCTTGTTGTTCATGTTTGGCTTGTGTTCGGTCAAATTTTGGACAACTATCTAAATTTCCCATTGTATTTTCACAGGACGAGAGCAATTGAGTGACGAGATCATTTGTGTCGTCAGTGAAGAGTTAGAAAGGAAACGGCTGCTGCTAGAGGCGAGTGACGCCAACCAATCTCCTCTGAGCCAGCAGGAGGATGATCTGGAGCTAGAAAGGGACGGGAAAAATGATCCTGACCCACAGCTAGATTTTGAGCTAGAAAAGGAACCTGAGCTCGAGTCTGGGGATAAGCTAGATAAGTTAGAAACGAAAATGAAAGGTAACTCAACCCCAATGATAAAACGAATAGACTCGTGCGTTTATCATCTGAGTAGGTTCAAGAAAGAGAGAAGTCTTCTTGAGAATTCTCAGTTAGAATGTTACACAGCCGATAAGGGAGATTTAGTTAATAAAATTGGAATAAATAAAGATTGTAATTTTTCAGATTTGATCGGAATGCTAGAAAAATTAACAGCTAGAGTGGCGTCGCTAGAAGATAGAGTCCCGACTCTATATGAACTTAGTTTGAAGGACCAAAAGATGTACCACGGCGACATAGAGACTAGGATAAGTCACATATATGATAGAATTGGTACGCTAGAAGGAAAATGGGCAAAATGGGAGGAATTTGAAGAAATCGAACCAACTAGAGAAAAGGTAGACAAATTATTAGTCTCTGAAACAGTTAGAAAAGAATTTGACAAACTAATTAGAAATAATATGCTAGAAAGTAGATCAAGTAACTTAAAAGAAAAGATTCAGATCGAAATTGTAAATAAAGATACGACAATTAGGCGCGAGTACAAGTTAACAAATGGTTCAAGTTTAGAACAGTTCTTGGACTATCTGACGTCCGAACTGCGCGTTTGCGATTTGCTTTACGTTATAGATCCTCGACAAAAAGCTAGAGACGGGATAGATGACAATACGTTGGAAAAAGAAAAGTTCAGAGTTAGAGACATAATTATAAACAGAATTGACCAATCGTATCATTCAAAACTCGCGCACATTCATAACCCAGTTGAATTGTTAGATAAAATTAAAAGTCTTAAAGCTAGTGAATCCAATGTGACATCCGGGTATTTGAGAAAACAATTGCATAATTTAAGATATCAACCTAATAAAGAAACTGCTTCGGTATTTTGGGATAAGTTCGACAAAATAGTTAGACAGTACAATAATTTGACAAATGTACCAAATTTAACGGAAACGGAAATTAGAGATGCATTTTACGATGCAATAGTAATAAACGTACCCAAAGTTAGAGATGCTGAATTTTTCAATAAAAATACGCATCAGCGACCCCTTTCGATCGAACAACTAAAAACCTATATTGTTGAACAGGAAGCAGCTAGAGGAGAAAGCTCGAAATCGGCAACTGCTCAACATGCTACGAGCAGTCAAAAGGAGGCATGCTACGTGTGTGGCAATAAAGGACATGCAGCTAGAGATTGCACGAGAGACGGCAGAATGTGCTACAGATGTCGTCGATACGATGGACACGTTAGCACGACCTGCCCATACTCGGACAGACAGTTAGAAGAGATGGGAATCGAAGCTAGACCAAGGTATGTTAGACAGTTGTGTACTAAACGAGGGTTAATTCGAGGAGCTAGATTTTTAACGAATAAAAGACAAAGCCCCGGACTCGAACAAATAACAAAGAAACGACCTAGATTAGATTTGGCTAGAGGTAAGGGTCAGGATAAAGGGAATGCTAGAATCAACCGTGGGTTAACGAGAGGCAGAGGAAAAGCTACAGAAAGAGCACCAGTAAACAAAAATCAAAGTAATCCCGGTGAGTGCAATGGTCTTTTAACAACTAATAGTAGTTTGCATTATTCGACTCCTGAAGAGAACGAGATTCCACAAAATAATATATTAGTTAAATTCCTGGCCGATTCCGGTGCCACAGAACATATGTCAAATACAAAATTGATTTTTAAGAAGCTAGATAATAATAAAAAGGTTGATATTAAATGTGCTAACAAAAATGATTACGCGATTATAAAATCGGAGGGAGTAGGTCAAGTTAGTGGTATAACCTCACAAGATAGAACGCTAGAGTTAGAAAATGTGATTTGCGCCGAACAGCTATCCGAAAATCTTCTTTCTTTGAGGAAACTTGTCGATCAGGGTCTAGGCATATATCTAGATAACGAAAAGATCAACGTATTTGATCCATTTACAAAAGAGTCGTTCATTACAGGAATTTATGAAAAACCTTATTGGATAATTGAGTTAGAAATAGATAGATCGAAAATTAAGAAATTAAACCAGCCAGAAAAGGATAGTAAAGTCATCGCTTACATAACAACGAGAAGCCAAGGCAATAAAAGAAAGCTAGAAAAAGAAAATGCCAATATTGACGATGAGGAAACCGGAAGAGTAGATACGCTAGACATAGATCGTGAAACTCCTCAGTCACAGTCTTCAAACTTTGAGAATACTATATACGATAGAAAGATCAACCAAATAGATAATTGTAGTTTAGATACAATTTCAGAAAACAAAGCTATTTTATGGCATATTAGACTTGGTCACGCATCGCTAGAATATCTAAAATCATTTCAGAAACGGTTTCCAAATCAGAAAGATTTAAGTAATGTAAAGTTCGATAAATCAATACGAGATTGTGAAGTTTGTATCGTCTCGAAGTTTAATAAATTGCCATTTAATAGTCAAAGACAAAGAGCAACCAGACCGTTACAAATTATACATACTGATACAATGGGTCCAATCAGTCCAGCTACTATCGGTTCATATCCGTATTTATTGATGATTATGCTAGATTAGCGATGGCATATCCGATGAAAAATAAAAGTGAGACAGGAAACTGCTTAGAATCATTTGTTAGAAGCGCTAGAAATATCTTGGGCTCGGATGAAAAAGTATGTTATCTTAGGTGCGATCAAGGAACAGAATTTACCGGTGGATATACGCTAGAAATATTAAATAAATTAGGAGCTGAACTGCAATTAGCCCCTCCGGATACACCTGAACATAATAGTGTTGCGGAAAGATTCAACCAGACGATTCAAAAGAAAGTTAGAACTTTAATTTGCGATACGCGATTGCCCGAAAATATGTGGGATCTTGCTTTAGGCACGGCGGTATACGTATATAATAGAACGCCGCACAAATCGAACAATATGGAAATACCACTAGAAAAATTCTGCCCCAATTACAAGATAGATATAGAAAGATTTAAAAGATTTGGTTCAATAGCTTATATGAAAATACAAAGAAAGGTTGGAACGAAGTTCGATCAGCTAGGAAAACGAGTAGTTATGATAGGATATACTAATACGGGATATTTACTTTTGAAACCGGAAGAAGGTAAATTCTATGAAAGTAGAGATGTTAGATTTTGTGAAAAACTGGTATTCGGAGATAAGTACAACAAAGCTAGTATTAAAGACTGGGCTAAATCGGCAGAGGAAATAAATAAAGAAAGTTGGTTTTTAGAATTTGAAAAGGAAAAAGAAATTTTAGAAACGGAGGGAGTAAAACGCAAAAGAGGTCGTCCTAGAAAAATTGTCGAAACTATAAATCTAGAAGGAGAGTTAGAAACGGTTAAAGCAACCGAAACAACGCAACAGATAGAATCAAATATCAATATGTTAGAATTAGAAAATTGTCAATCTCTATTAGCTATCATAAGAAAAGAGCCAACTTCGTATAAAGAAGCTATGTCAGCAAACGATAAGTTAGAATGGAAAAGAGCAATTGATAGTGAGCTAGAATCGATGAAAAATAATAATGTTTGGACTTTAGTAGATCGACCAAATTATTCGATAGATGGAAGCAAAGCAAATATAATTGACTCCAAATGGGTTCTAAAAAGGAAAATGCTAGCAGGGAATGAATGTAAATATAAAGCTAGATTAGTTATTCGCGGATTCAAAGATAAGAATAATTATGATCTAAACGAGACATATGCACCTGTTTCGCGATTGCAGATTATTAGATCAGCCTTTGCAATTATTAATAAGCTAGATTTAAACGTTTGTCAGCTAGATATAAAGACAGCATTTTTAAATGGGACAATTGATAATGAAATTTACATGGAGATACCAGAAGGTATAGAATGTTCCGAAATTGATAGAAAAGTTAAAGTTTGTAAAATCAATAAAGCCCTGTATGGACTGAAGATAAGTCCCAAACATTGGAATGAAAAGTTTACAGAGGTGGCAATAAAGTTAGGATTAAAATCGCACGAAAGGGAACCATGTCTGTTTACTTGGAAAAATGAAAATAAATTATTAATCTTAATAATATATGTCGATGACATGTTGATAGCTAGTAATGACTCGATGAAGCTAGAAGAAATTAAAACAAAACTTCAGTTAGAATTTGAAATGACAGATTTAGGAGAACCGAAAACATTTTTAGGTATTGAGATAGTCCGAGATAGAAAGAACAAAGTAACGATATTAAAGCTAGAAAACTATATAGAGAAAATGTTACAAAGATTCGGTTACAGTGAAATGCACCCTCAAAGAACTCCTATGGTTACTAATCAAGTCGCGAATCAAGCTAGAAGAGATAGAGAAGAAAGTGACGAAAAGGCTAGTCTAGAGTCAACTACCAATAAGGGAAATTCGTCATATAGGGAAATAGTTGGAACTTTATTATACCTAGCTAACACAGTTAGACCAGACATTTCATACGCGGTAAATGTGTTGAGTCGACATCAAATAAATCCGACTGATGATGAATGGAAAATGGTAAAACGATTATGTAGGTATTTAAAATATACTAAGAGTTTAGGTTTAAAGTTCGAAGGGAAGCTAAACGATTTACAAGCTTATTCGGATGCTAGTTTCGCTGATTGTAGAGGTAGCCTAACTATCTGTGGATATGTGACAAAGTTATTCGGTGATACTATATCCTGGAGAACACACATACAAGCGTACGTCTCCCTATCAACATGTCAAGCAGAGTATGTGGCCATGAGTGAAGCGTGCCAAGAGATAGTATCTCTACAATGCTCGATCTATTTAATGTTAGAAAACTCGTTTGCGCCCGTGACACTATGGTGTGATAATATGGCTGCCATACAAAGCACAAAAGTTAGTTGTAGCAATAAACTCAGACATATGACAGAGGTTAGAGAGCACTATGTTAGAGAATGCGTTGACAGGAACCTAATTGAAATTAAATGGATAGCTTCAAAGGAGCGAATAGCGGATATATTCACAAAGCCACTGGCTCATGATTTGCATGTTAAATTAGCTAGAGAAATTCTGAATTGTTATTTAGAAAATTAATAGATTGATGTTTCGTTACAGAAAATAAAAGCTAGATGGAGCAGATAAGTTGGAGCTGGATATAGCTGGATAAGAAGCTAAAAGTTTAACTTAGAAATTGCAGCTAGAAGAGATCAAGACAACCACGGGAGGGAGTGTTGGAAATAAGACGTGATAGTCTCTCTCTCTCTCTCTCTCTATCGTTACCAACTGAGTATCGAGGAGTGGGGAGGACCCCGGAGGAAGCGACGCAAGCGGCGGCGCGGAGAGATCGGTTTCTCCCGATATAGCACTCGAGCCACGGATCCCGACCCGGTCGGATGTACCAAGGCCTCCCCCAGTGTACATACATATTAATATATATATAGAATAAATTAGTTTATCTGTTATAATATAAACGGTGAGTTTATCATTGAAGACAAGCCCTTCCTCTCCTGTTTTATTCTAACATATATGTTATTTAATAATATTAATATTTAGTAAGAAAGGTATAGTCTTAAATTTTAAGTAATTAGTAAATTAAATTTTGTTATTGATTTTACTATCTACAAATTTCTATTCTATTTAGTAACGTTGGAATAAAAAGCATAATTGTTTCTGTACACTCCTATGTACTCTTAACAAGTAATAGATAATAAAATATTATAATAATATAATATATTAAATTTGTATTATAAAAAAATAGTAATTGTAATTTAGAAATAAATTAAACAAAAATATTCTATATGCCATTTTATAATTTTCTAGTAAATTATTAATAAATAACATGATATAAATAAATTTAATTTTACATGATGTTAATAAAAGTTTTGTAACATGTTTTGTTAATTAAAAATAAATACTTATATATTTTTTTAAACTTCAATATAACATCTAATGAATATTATAATCTGGATACTTTTTTTATTAATATTTATAAATTATAGATAAGAAATCAATACCAGTGACAATTTGGAAATATCTTCGTGCTGTTGATTGATACTTTTGAAGAATCTTATTGGAAACGTTTAAAGGTATTATTTTTTTATTTAATGTAAAAAAGTTTAAGTGTAAATTTAATATTTATTGAATATTATAATCAGGATACATTTTTGTATTTAAGCTTAATAAAAAATGAATTAAATTATGTTGAATTAAACTAAATTAAATCAGTTTTAATTTTAAGTATTTTTAAAGTATTTAATTAAAAAAATTCGGACCTGAGTTTATTGTATAAAGGGTAAGCGCTGCGCACCATGGTAGCCTCATACCTGCCATGGGCGCTGGCGCGCCCCCTGATATTTTATCTTAATTTTGTTATATAAAAATGAATTAAAAAATAAAGTTTATCAATTATATCTCACAAAAAATAATAATTAAAATATACCTATATATAACATTAAATTTAAAAATAATTTGAGTAACGGATAATTTTAAAATATATACTGAGATCTTGTTTTAATGTCATTTAATTTTCGTTCCAGATTTTTTTTTCATACTTGTTTTATTTTCAGAGTATGGAGTCTAAAGGGACATTAATTTTTTACATATTCAGCTATAAGATCTTATGAGAAATTTAGTTTTGCATTTTTAGCTTATGCGATCTCATAGAAAAAAAATTTTTTATTTTTTCTATATAGGTTTATGGGAAACTAATTTTTTTTTCATTAACATTATTTAAATGTAAACAATCTTTGAATATGTTCTGTAGAGACTTATTTGTGATCCTCTTTTTTTTAATTAATTACGTTTAAAATTTTTATTTAAACAAATAAAATTTTTATAGGTTTCAAGAGCCAATTGTCAGATGTGATCGATCAATGTCAAGTTCTAGTTGCAGGATCAAATACTGGTGATCAACATATAGTTTATGAAGAACATGCGAAGAAACTGGAATAATTGCACCCTGACTTTGGATTTTTGCTGCCTATCTGAGAACTTGATAGAATTTTTTTATGAGCTGTGGGACTTGTTACATATCTATCTTGAGTAATATCTTATATTATATTAAAGTGGATCGACTTTTGGTCTCCGGTTCTCCGGTTCTCCGGTTTTTTAAAAATGCATTTTTATAGTTTCAAAGTTTTATTTTAATTAAACTTTACACTTTCGGGCCTTACATTTTTTGGACCTTACATTTTTGGGCCTTATAAATTTTGGGCCTTACAATATTGGCAACGGAATTGTAAAGTTTTATTTTAATTGGACTTTACAATTTTAGGCCTTCCATTTTGAGCCTTACATTTTTGTCCTCATAAATTTTGGGCCTTACATTTTTGGGCCTTATAAATTTGGACCTTACATTTTTGGGCCTTATAAATTTGGACCTTACATTTTTGGGCCGTATAAATTTGGACCTTACATTTTTGGGCCTTATAAATTTTGGGCCTTATAAATTTGGACCTTACATTTTTGGGCCTTATAAATTTTGGGCCTTATATTTTTGGGTCTTATAAATTTTGGGCCTTATAGTTTTTTTAAACAAATAGATATCAAATACTATGTCGATATTATTACCAGAAAGTTATCTTAATAACAATAAGTAAAATAACATTTGATTACGTAATTAAAATTAATAAAATTTCAACACTGGAACATACAATAAATCAAATTAATTTTTATTGTTTATTTTACAAACTTATTTTTGCAAAAATTTCAAATTACAATTATTATGTTATTAAATTAAATTACTATTATTATGTTACAATTGTACTCTATTCACTTGTATATTTCATAAGATATATTTTTTTCAATATATCGTTTTTATTGTTTCTATAATTTATAAATTCAGCAAGTATTCATCGAAATCATCTTTAACAGAAAAATTAAATTATATCATTAAATATTAAATGTATAATTAATTAAACATTAGATAAAATATTCAAATAAATATTACTGTTTTTAAAATGCCATTTAGAAGATTTATATCCAATATGCATATTGTCACATATTATTGATATTATATATGTTATATCTGTAACAAAAACATTTTTATTATTAATTATAAATAAATTGACAAAGTCAAAACTATACCTTTTAACTTAATCATTAAGAAATACTACAGCATTTTTGATTATTTCGATAGTCTTAATAAGCTAATCAGGATACTGAAATACAAAAAGACTTATTATATTTCAAACAATAATAATTTAAAATGAAAATTAGATAATTTTATAATATACCTTGTGACTTTAATCGTATGGAATGCCATTAGAAATATAATATTTTATTGATATAATATTAATTGGAATGCTGCTGCCGTTTGTTATTTTTATTCAGCGCTGCATTCATTGGAATGCTGCTGCCCTTTGTTTTTTTTTATTCAGCGCTGCATTTATTAGAATTATGAGTGTCAAACTACTAGCAAAGAATTTGTGCAAATATTGGCCCATTAGATGGAAAGTTTGGCCCTCTTTGTGTAAAGGTTGGCCCAGATTGTTTAAATGTTGGCCCATTTACAGAAAAGATTATTACAACATATTATTTACAACATATTATTATTGCAATATTAAATATTATCAACGCAATTAAGTGCGCCTTAATTTAAGAAATTGCATGTGAAAATCAATTTTTTACAGGTTGAAAAATTTATTCCATAATCAATACAAAATGTTCCTAAATTGGCCAAAAGTGGGCTAAAGTTTGCCAAAACTGGAAAAATGTTCCAAATATTTCAATTTTGGTAAACATCGGCCCACTTTTGGCGCAAGTTGGCCCACTTTTAGCATACTTTGGAGCATTTTCATCGAAAATGTATTTCCACTAGGGTATGTATAATATTAGTATTTATAAAATATTAAATTTATATTAACTATATTTCATTCATTACATTGAAGCTACTTTCTTATAAACACTGTTTTCTAATAATTTATATTTTATTTTTTTCAGCTTTACAAAAAAATATTAATGAAAAATTTAAAATAATCGTTTAGAAAAATAAAAAAAATTATAATTATTATTAAACAATTGAAACAAATTATTAATATTATTTTTATAATTGTGAATCATTTTGTAAAATAAACCATTTTTATAATGGGTTTGACGGAAATAAAAATATTAGTTGTAAAAACGATTGAACCATATAGCGGCGATGCTTCTATGTTAAATGATGAACACATATTAGAATTTAATAACATCCTTAAATCATGTACACCATTCAATATGCAAACAACTCTTTTAGTTCAAAAACAATATAATATTAACTCAGTTCAAATGAATAATGAATACATTCAATTGTTATTTTCTGGAAAATATGCAAAAGGTCATTGGATTTGTATGTATTACAATAATAGAACGATACACATTTATGATAGTTTAAATGCTAAATATTTGCAAAATGAACATAAAGTATACATCAATAGATTATTTCCAGATAGTCAACAATTAAAAATTGTTTTTGAAACAGTGCAATTTCAAACCAATAGTTATGATTGTGGAATTTTCGCGATAGCTTTTGCTGTCTCTATTGTATTTAATTTATGCCCATGCAGTTTAAACTATGATATTTCCCAAATGCGTTCACATTTATTAAAAATATACGAAACACGTAGTATTGCGATGTTTCCAATTTTACAAAATATAAACTATAATATTTCAACAATACCAATCAAAAGATGCATGATTCATATTTGTTGTATTGATGAAAAAAAAATTGAATTTCAATGTAGCAGAAATAAAAATAATAGAATAAAATTTTCAACAGAAATTTAATTCTGAACAACAAACAATAATGAATTTATATAATAAAGATAAAATCATTTCCGTTGATTCTATTACTCCAATGGAAATAGACTATGAAATACCAACTTATAGTTCATTTTATCAAAAAAATAAAAATAAACAATTTAATGATATAGAAATAAAACAGCTAAAAATAAAACAGCAAACTATGGTAAAAAGGCAAACAATTAGCTGTATCGATATAAAAAATGAACGAGAAAAAGAAGCGTTGCATAAAAAAGAAGCTTATATGAGGAGTAAAGATAGTAATGACGGCAAAATAGAAGAAAAAAAATAAAGAGAAAACAGCAAACCATGATGAAAAGACCAAAATAAATAGTGACGAAATAAAAAATGAACGAGAAAAAGAAGCATTACGAAAAAAGAAGCTTATGTAAATAATAAAAATAGCAACGACGGCAAAATAGAAGAAAAAAAAATAAAGAGAAAACAGCAAACCATGATGAAAAGACAAAAAATGAATGATGACGAAATAAAAAATGAACGAGAAAAAGAAGCATTACGAAAAAAAGAAGCTTATGTAAATAATAAAAATAGCAACGACGACAAAATAGAAGAAAAAAAAATAAAGAGAAAACAGCAAACCATGATGAAAAGACAAAAAATAAATAGTGACGAAATAAAAAATGAACGAGAAAAAGAAGCATTACAAAAACAACATATTTATTATAATGAAAATACTGATCAATGTAAAAAAAATGAAAAGAAAAAATTAAATGGAAAAATATTAAACGAAAGTAGAAAAAATGATATCGATAAATTAGTATAAAACCATTTACAAAAAAATTTAAAAAGACGCATATGTATGAAAAATGACAAAGACATGGAAATACCAATCATATTGCTTAAAAAATTAAAAATTGATGAAGGAAAATTTTTTAACGTATATGATAAACCAATTAATACCAAAAAAGGTATAAATTATAAAGAATTAAATAAACGTATTTTAATTAAAAATGAACAAAATGTAAAATTAGTAAATAAATCCAAAATAATAGGTCGAATAGCAAATGTAGATTTTGATGAAAAAATAATTATTGAAAATAATTTAGGTTATATGTCTGAAACTTGTAAACATTATAATACTAAGCATTTTGTTTTTGAATATACACTAGGTAAAGAATTTTCTAATTGTTGTCACAAAGCAGAGTTGAGCATTATTCGAATTAAAAATTATCTATTTATTCATCTAAATAAAATTTTATTCTTATTCGTATTATTCGTTATTTGCGTTATTCGTATTTAATAGAAACCGTTATTCGTTTTTCCTTCTATTCATTATTCGGGATATTCGTTATTCGCGATATCTACTATCTGCAATATTCGTTATTCGTCATATTATCTAAATGATTGTTCAAAATACAAACAAATATTAAATAGGTGTATAAGAATAAGCGCCCCTAATAGTTATTTTCAATACAAGTGTGAAAGCGTTGGTTTTCAAACAAGTGCGAGTTTATCAGAACAGCGGTACGTAGGTAACACACGCATGAGTCAAGTATCAGCTTTCACACTTGTAATAACAATATTTTTTGATACCATGGATGAAAATACAATTTTAAGAGGGTGTCGGACTCAAAAAACGGCCATTTTTTATATTTTTTTATAAACAAAAGAATAAATTTTTTAAAATATCCTGAATGCCATCCCTTCAGTTTATAATTTAATTATGATATTTACGTTGAAAATTTATGCTTTTTTGACTAATACTTACCGACCAAAAATTGTTTATTTAATTATTATTGAAAAAAATCATTTTTTTTTAATCGAAACGCCATGCCCTCGCTTTTGTTTTAAGCTGCCCTTATGAATGTTTTCAGATTTTTAATTTAATATTTTCAGATTATTTGCAGATTGCACTCGAGGCGAAAAACTTCATTTTACGCACTAACGAAATGTACATTATTATCTAAGTATTTAAGTAAAAAATGTAAATAAAATATCTCAATAAAATTCTGATACGAAAAGATAAATATCTATTTTAGAAACGAATATTTGAATATCGAATATAGAATTACGAATAAATAAATAATCGAATAGCCGAATTACAAATAAATAGATATAAATAACGAATAACTATTCGAATAAGATTTTAGTTAAATAAATTTATTCGTAGAAAATATTTAGATAATTATTCGTTTCATTTTATTCGTTATTCGTATTCGAATAATTTTTGCTCAACTCTGTCACAAAGGAAACGTAGACTTACCGAAAATGCCTCCCTATCCAGAATAATTAAAGCAATTAGCTGCAGGAATATCGGAAGATAGTATTAATTTTCGCAAAAATATTCGGCTATATAATAATGCGTTAGCTTTTGCAAGCTTTGGAGCTAATTTTGATAAGTTATCTGAATCTTAAATGAAAATGAAGCTCGAAAATATGGGCAATTGTATGTTCTAGATAATGAATTAGCTGCAGCTGAAAGAAAAAGTTTTAAAAATAATTTAGATACAAAATTAGAATTGTCAAGTAAATTAGATAGCTTAATTAGAAATGTTAATCCTTATGCTAAAGCTTATAAAATGATGTATGAGGTAGAAAAAGAAAAATTAGAATATTAGAAGAAAAATTAGATAAAAATATATATATAATGAAGCTACTTGTAATGAAGTTGCAATGGTATTTGTAGGAAAAAATGGACTGCCTACTTCAGAGCGAGATATAGTTATATATTCAAAATATGACAATCCAATTAGTATTCCTTTAATAAGTAAACACACTGATCCAATGACATACCCACTTATTTATCCAAATGGAGGATATGGATGGATGCCTAATATGAAATGCAAATATAAGAAAAACAATATTTCATGTTTGCAATTTTATAATTACAGACTTTCTATGAGAAATGGATTTAATCCATACCTTAATATGGGAAAAGTTTCTCAACAGTTTACAATTGATGCATTTGTAAAAGTTGAACAATCAAGATTATATTTTGTAAAGAAAAACCAAGATATTTTAAGAAGCGATTATTATAAAGGCGTAATGGATTATTTACACAAGAAAAAAGAATCTGAAAATATAAAAATTGGAAAAATGTTTATTTTGCCATCAAATTTTGTTGGAAGTTCAAGATTCCTAAAACAAAATTACATTGACTCAATGAGTATAGTAAATCGTTACGGAAAACCTGACTTATTTATAACAATGACATGTAATCCAAACTGAAAAGAAATAACTGAACATTTAAAAAAATATGAAACTGTAATTGATAGACCAGATTTAGTATTTAAGGTATTTCATCAAAAAATAAAAGAATTTAAAGAATTGGTAATTAAGCAAGGTGTTTTAGGAAATTGTATCGCCTACACTTATGTTATCGAAATTCAAAAACGTGGACTTCCTCACATGCATATGCTATAATTTTTAGATAAAAATTATAACATTAATACTCCCGAAAAAGTAGATGAACTCATAAACGCAGAAATTCCAAACGAAGATATCTATCCACGGTTGTATAATATTGTAAAACAGTTTATGATTTATGGACCCTGTGGAGAGCAAAACATGAGTTCATCTTGCATGAGTAAAGACACAAAAAAATGTACGAAAAATTTTCCAAAAAAATTTAATAACAAAACAACTTTTAATTCATCAGGATATCCATTATATATAAGAAGAAATGATATCAAAAAAATCAATTATAAAGGTAAACACCACAATAGAATAGCTGATAATCGGTTTGTTGTTTCGTATAATCCTTATTTATTGTTAAAATTTAATTATTACATTAATGTCGAAGTATGCTCAAAAGTCCAATGTATAAAATACATTTAAATAGTGTTATAAAGGACATGACTGTGCGAACATAGAAATACGTGACACAGGTATCAGATCAAAAGACAGTTCTAATTTAACTTATGATGAAGATATTGAAAGCAATGAATATAATACTATTAGAATACCCTCTACACGAACTTTCACATACCATAATAAGATTAGCTATTCACAATGAAGATGAACAAGAAGTGTATTTTAAAGAAGGAAAAGAAACAGAAATTTAAAAAAAAATGTAGAAACGACATTAACAGCATACTTAAAATTAAAACAAATCGATTCTGATGCACGAAATTATTTATATTCCGAAATACCATTAAATTATGTATTTTATAATAATTCAAAAACATGGAATAAAAGAAAAAAAAACAAAAAAACCTGTATTAAGCAGAATGTATTTAGTGAATCCAAAGGATCGAAAACGATATTTTATAAGATTATTACTTTTACATGTCAAAGGAATATCATCATTTCAGGATTTACGTACTGTTGATGATATAATTTATTCTACATTTTATGAAGGTTCTATAGCTAGACATTTAGTTAATGAAGATAAAGAATGGAACAGATGTTTGGAAGAAGCAACACAATTACACTTTCCTACTGCTCTTTGTGAATTATTTGCATATATTTGTATTTTTCACAATCCTATTAATGCAAGAGATTTGTACGAAAAATAGAAACACTTTTTTTACCACCCAAAATATGAACAAAATGCTGATGAAAACCTAGCATTAAACATTATTGATAAGAACCTACAATTGAATGGATATTCTTTAAATAATTTTAATTTACCCGTTATATCTACATTTATAGAAGATTATGCTGATAAATCAACAACACATAACAAAAGTTGCACATTTACTGAAATAAACGTCAAAGTAAATTCTTTAAAAAATCATAACAAAGACATTTTTGATACTATCGTGCAACATTTAAAAATTGAAGACAAAAAAAGCTTTTTTATTGATGGACCAGGAGGAAGTGGGAAAAGCTGTTTACTTAATGTTCTAATAGACTATCTTAAATTCTCAAACATTTCATTTTTATGTGTTGCTTGGACAGGGATTGCAGCAAATTTATTACATAACGGGAAAACAGTACACACAACATTTAAACTACCACCTAATATCACAGAATGTACTATATGTAATATTAAATCTAATTCAATAGATGGTAAAAATTTAAAAGAAGTTCAAATTATAATATGGGATGAAATATCTATGACATCGAAATATGCTTTTGAAGCAGTCAATCGCCTATTTCAAGATATATATAATAATAAATAAATATTTGGTGGTAAAATGTTGGTTGTTTCAGGCGATTTTAGGCAAACATTACCAGTTATACAACATAGTAGTCGTACTGAAGTTATTGAAAATTCAGTTAAAAACAGTTACTTATGGCCGAATTTTATACTTATGACACTAAATGAAAATCTTCGAGTGACAGATAATGACAATTATTTTAGACAATGGTTATTAAATGTAGGTGAAGTTAAACGTTTAAATATGTATGAAGAAGAAAATAAACTGCTTGAAATCCCTCTTGATTTAATAACAAAAGAAAATGATATCATTGCAGAAATTTTTGGAAACGAAATAAAAATAAATGATAAAGATTTAAATGATAAAGTTATATTAGCCTTCACCAATAACGACATAATTGAAATAAATAATAAAATTTTGGCTATAATGGAAGGGCAAATTATTGAATACTTAAGTATAGATACAGCAGAAGATGATAATGGAGAAAACTTAGATGTCATGTTACCTACAGAATTTCTTAATTCCCTTACACCTAATGAACTTCCTCTACATAAATTACAATTAAAAGTAGGTGCAATAGTAATTCTTCTAAGAAATTTAAATGTGAATGAAGGTCTTTGTAATGGAACAAGATTATTAGTAACAAAACTTATGAAACATTTAATTAAAGCAAAAATTATAAGCGGAAAAAAAATTGGAAAATTAGTTTTAATACCAAGAATCACTTTGTCACCATCTAAAGAAGATATACCATTCAACATGCGCAGAAAACAATTTCCCATTCGATTAGGTTTTGCAATGACTATTCACAATATGACAAATCACAAGGACAGTCATACAACCAAGTTGGTATCTATTTACCATCTCCAATTTTTAACCATGGTCAATTATACGTAGCTCTTTCAAGAGCTAAAAGTAGAAAAAATTTAAAAATATTACTGTTAAACAATGCAAAAATAGAAAATGATACATTAAAAAATAAACACAAAATTTACACTAACAATATAGTGTTTAAAAAAGTATTGTAAATGTGTAGACGAAAATGTATACACATTTTATATAAATTTTATAAATAAATAAAAATGGAAGTATGAGAAAAAACATTAAAATATTACAACTATTGAATGATTGAAGTGAGTATGCAAAATAATTCATAATTGTTTGCGCTGAAAATCATTAAAATACAATTGAAAATCGGCTGCAACATATCATATTGTAAATGACAAATCATTACGTTAGTTATAATAAATACAAAAAATGAAATATAAGAAAAATCCATTGAAATATTACTACTACTGAATCATTAAAATAAATATGCAAAATAATTGATAATAGCCTGCCGTTCGACAAAACTTACAGACTTCAAAAAAGAATCAGAGTTTCCCAAATACAACGACCGAAAGTTTAATTTTTATAACTTTTGAAGCAGTCAATCGCCTATTTCAAGATATATATAATAATAAATAATATTTGGTGGTAAAATGTTGGTTGTTTCAGGCGATTTTAGGCAAACATTACCAGTTATACAACATAGTAGTCGTACTGAAGTTATTGAAAATTCAGTTAAAAACAGTTACTTATGGCCGAATTTTATACTTATGACACTAAATGAAAATCTTCGAGTGACAGATAATGACAATTATTTTAGACAATGGTTATTAAATGTAGGTGAAGTTAAACGTTTAAATATGTATGAAGAAGAAAATAAACTGCTTGAAATCCCTCTTGATTTAATAACAAAGAAAATGATATCATTGCAGAAATTTTTGGAAACGAAATAAAAATAAATGATAAAGATTTAAATGATAAAGTTATATTAGCCTTCACCAATAACGACATAATTGAAATAAATAATAAAATTTTGGCTATAATGGAAGGGCAAATTATTGAATACTTAAGTATAGATACAGCAGAAGATGATAATGGAGAAAACTTAGATGTCATGTTACCTACAGAATTTCTTAATTCCCTTACACCTAATGAACTTCCTCTACATAAATTACAATTAAAAGTAGGTGCAATAGTAATTCTTCTAAGAAATTTAAATGTGAATGAAGGTCTTTGTAATGGAACAAGATTATTAGTAACAAAACTTATGAAACATTTAATTAAAGCAAAAATTATAAGCGGAAAAAAAATTGGAAAATTAGTTTTAATACCAAGAATCACTTTGTCACCATCTAAAGAAGATATACCATTCAACATGCGCAGAAAACAATTTCCCATTCGATTAGGTTTTGCAATGACTATTCACAATATGACAAATCACAAGGACAGTCATACAACCAAGTTGGTATCTATTTACCATCTCCAATTTTTAACCATGGTCAATTATACGTAGCTCTTTCAAGAGCTAAAAGTAGAAAAAATTTAAAAATATTACTGTTAAACAATGCAAAAATAGAAAATGATACATTAAAAAATAAACACAAAATTTACACTAACAATATAGTGTTTAAAAAAGTATTGTAAATGTGTAGACGAAAATGTATACACATTTTATATAAATTTTATAAATAAATAAAAATGGAAGTATGAGAAAAAACATTAAAATATTACAACTATTGAATGATTGAAGTGAGTATGCAAAATAATTCATAATTGTTTGCGCTGAAAATCATTAAAATACAATTGAAAATCGGCTGCAACATATCATATTGTAAATGACAAATCATTACGTTAGTTATAATAAATACAAAAATGAAATATAAGAAAAATCCATTGAAATATTACTACTACTGAATCATTAAAATAAATATGCAAAATAATTGATAATAGCCTGCCGTTCGACAAAACTTACAGACTTCAAAAAAGAATCAGAGTTTCCCAAAATACAACGACCGAAAGTTTAATTTTTATAATAACGTATAAACAGGTATTTAAAATTATTATTTAAAAACTTAAATTTGTTAAAATTTTACAATTAGAATTATATTTGCATATATCATGTATAAAATATTTCGACAGAGCCGCCATTTAGATACAATCACTCACCCAACGTGCGTAAAAAATGATTTTCATAACACTCAATTTTATAATAACAATTACTATACAGATTCTATAAAATACCAAAATTTTTAAATATGCATTATAAAAGCCATCACTTTGAAATAATACTACATTCACATACAAATTAAAACCATATATAACACAACGACAGTATTATATACCACTTTATAAAAAATGTTACCACCGCCATTAAAGAAAATATAATTTATGAGAGTATATAACATGCTTATATTTTATGTATTCTGTAATCACATTATATTACATCAATTTATTTAAAATTACGATACCCCCCCAAATGGAAATTATTTTATGTGTGTGCATTTTAAATATATTAAATATATGGACATATTTCACTTTCTTTCTGAACACACGCACACACACCTTCTTTATAATAACCTATAATGATTATTTTTACACAGACACAATATATATATATATATATATATATATATATATACTTATTTTTTACTCTTTGTCATATTTATTTTCTTTCTGTATTTAATTCTATCATTATTAGCGTCAAAATTTAACAGTATACTTTTCTTTCCTTAACTGTTACAGAGCCCTTATTATGTTACTATTAAATGGATCATGCATTGAAAAAATATATGATTTTTGAAATGTATACCTTACCAGCACATCCTCGCCGTAAGAGTCGAATACAATATTCATATGTTGGCTAACGCTGGAAGCATAAATATATTTTACGGAGCGTGTGTTACAACTATACACGAAAAATCTAAATGACTTCAGTTCAACATGTCTTGGTCTGCAGAAACGACATCAGGTTTTCATCAAATACACTATCCAAGAGCCTAACTCTCATCCAATAATGTATAAATAGTTATTTAAAATTATCAAATAAAACGAAAACATTGGAAAGTCGACACAAAACATATGGAGTTCTCACATCTTTTCAACTCGTCTACGCGAGATCAAGATTCGAGATGCCTTTTTGAAACGATTGCCCGCTCATATACTATAAAGGACCCCTGCAATAATGATGAAAATGGAGTCGAAATCTCACGAATGATTGACATGTGACGGATTCTTTGAATGTCACGAAATAATTGATAGTCATTAGATGATCAAATTTTCAGTTGAACTTTATTTTCAGTTCTGTCTTTGATGTTTTTTTTTAATCTATAACATCCTTTAAAAAACCAAAATATTGGAAAGTCGACACAAAATATATCGAGTTCTCACACTCTTTTCAATCGTCTGTACAATAGTAGTTACATGTAATTTTAAAGAAATTTTGATTAATTTTAAAACTTTGGTAGTTAACTATCATATTTTGTTTATTTCTCAATTTTTTTTTACAAAAACGACATCTCAGTCACCACATTAATTATACCATAATCCTCTTCGCAATGCGCAAATTATCATTGTTGGTGTTAAGGGTAGAGTACGATTATAAAAATATTTTTGTAATTTTTATAAAATATTATGTGAAATGTCATGTTTATAAAATATATTATAAAAAATATTCTTTTTTGATGATTTTTAACACATTCATTAAGTAAAATATTAAAATATTATCAAAAATAGGCTTAAAACAGGTGCAAATACAAAAAACTCCTTGCAGGATAAAAGTTGTCGAAGGGCTTTAATCCAAGAAAATTTAAATTTATATGCATATAAACTTTAACTTTACACAGCGAATTTGGTGTATCTATAAAAATGCAATTTCTGCCTTGATAAACCCAATTGGTTTACTAATTATTTAAAAAATGTAATGTTTGTCATTTAAAAAATGAACATAAAAATGTCACGTTTAACTTTAAAGAAAAAAGGCTGTGTAACTATTTTACATATACTCATCTAAAATAAGCACGATCAAAATACAACCGAATGAGCGTTAGCGAGCGAGGTATCTGTTGCTAGTCTGTCGAATTAAAAAGTGTTCTATTGGAAAAATTTTTGGATTTTTAAGACGAACATTTCGTTTAATTAAAGTTTTCTCGTAGGATTATAATTTTTTATATATTGCGAAAAAGCGTGCATTTTTTACTTTTCTTCACTATTTTAAACGTTTTTTCATATATATTTTAAGAAATTCATCTCGGATCAAAAAGTATGTAATAGAGAAAAGTTTTGTAATTCTGAAATGATTACTTTTTTTCTGTAAAGTTTTTATGTACAACTTAAAGTATATGATTTATTGCGAAAAATTACGTACTTTTGACTAATTTTTATTATTTTAATCGTTTTTACATATCTATCTTGAGTAATATCTCTCGGATCAAAAAATGTTCAATAGGAAAAAGTTTTGTAATTTAAGATGAACATTTCGTTCATTTAAAGTTTTGTTGTAGGATTACAATTCTTTTATGTATTGCGAAAAAACGTGCATTTTTTACTTTTTTTCACTATTTTAAGCGTTTTTACTTACCTATCTTAAAAAATTCATGTCGGATCGAAAAGTGTTCCATAGGAAAAAGTTTTGTAATGATGAGACGAATATTTCTTCTATTTAAAGTTTTTATGTAAAATGTATACATTTCAAGATAATGCTATGAAATCGATAATGCGCAATTATAAATAGTGCTGTAACTTAGATTGATTATATGCGAAATATCTGGAAATAGAACCATAAAGATCGCGCATCATGAAGAAGGTACCCTACAAATTTCATCCAAACCGATTAAAAACTTTTTGAGATATTTGTGGAACATCGAATACATAGATATCATGAATTTGATCTTTGTGAGTCTCTAGTGCCAAAGATATTCAAAATCATGAATTGTGTACTATAGAAAAAAGTTTCGTATTATCAAAACGAAGATTTTGTCTATGATATAGTTTTTACGTAGGATTCATGTATTTCGAGATAATTAACATATAATGAAAAAAACCGTTTTTACAGGAAATGTAAACTACTCTGTATCTGTGACGTGACTTTATAGATATATCTGAAAATAGGACCTAAAACTTCTCTTGTCATGAGAAAACTACCACCAAATTTTTAGCCAAATCGGTTGAAAACTTTTTGAGATATTTGAGGAAAACCACTTTTTTGGATGACAAAAATATAAGGCTCTCCCGTAGAACGGTCGTGCCTAAAAACTGTTTATAAAATATAATATTTTAAAAATAATGTATTCTGATTACTATTTTCTGAATTTTTTACTACCTTATAAAAATCTAATTATTTTATGTATAAGTATTTACATATACGTACCAATTCAAGTCCACTTTGTACTCTTAAGCATTGGAAACTATTGAGATATTCTATAGTCGATATTTTGTCGATTGTAAGCAGATGACGTCTAGCATTGTACGTGTATCATCACAGTACACAGTAACTTTTGACCAATCATCAATTGATACCTTTAAATAATCAAGCTTATTTTGGTCTGCAAAAAGTAAATTTAAGTTAAAAATATTAAAACCATTAGTTATGATATTAAATATATTAAAACCATAGTTTATGAACTATTAAATAATTTAAAAGTTTATTACCTTCAGTAGTAACATTATGAGTAACAGATTTATTTAAATTTTCATTTGCTTCTTTCGATACTAAAACACCGACTTTTTTTAAACGATCTTTATCATAATTATAATGATTCCATAATTTTCCGGATGTTGGAATATGTTTCTTATTTTGTACCTTGAATGGTATATAATATGCCTCTTCGCACTCGTGTTCAAATATCCCAACAATTTCCTTTAAAAAAAATTTATTTTTTTTATAATAATTGAAGAAACAATTTTTGGTCGGTAATTATTAGTAAAAGAAAGCCATAATCTTATAACCCAAACATCATAATTCAATTATCTATTTAATAATCTGTAAAAATTTGGACATATTAATCAAACATGCCCGAGTGCCTGATGTTTAAGATTTTTTCAAACATTCTTTCTTTTGTTAAAAAAATTCTTTAGTGTTAATTGTAGAATACCCCTGTTGAAAAGACCTTATAAAATCCGATAAAATAATGGCACATTGAATCGGGGTGCCAATAAAAATTTTATAGTAATATATCGGGCGATTTCTTTTTTATCGGTACCTACAATGAAATCCTCACAGCTACGAATCACAAGTTCCGAAATTTAGTTTTTATAAGTTTTACCTGGTAAAAGATATATCAGTTTCTATGAGACTAATAAATTTATAGGCTTTATAGAGATATGCTCATTTAATTATTTATAGAAATCTATTCACTTTACCAATATGAATTAAGAATCGGCATATATCGTAATAAATTGATTGAAAAATTATAAGCCTGTATAGATGTTTTACTACATGAATTACACAAGTGCATCCAAGAAAATATTAATCGCTATAATAAAAGAAATGACTATGAAAAGATTATAGTTCATACACATTTCCTGATAAAAAATTTAATAAGCTCTTATCATGGAAATACTGTATATGTTTATATCTTTTTTTGCTTTCTAATAGTAGGTTTATAATTCGAGTCTATAAGGAATTCCGGGTGCAAAAACCTCATACCATACTATACAATAAATGCTTATAGTATTTTATAAGATAAAAACATTTTATAGTACAATATGATGATCAACAAAATAAATGGGCGGTTCGTTTACCGGATCGTATGAGCTGAGACATCCATAAATACAATCTTAATCAAATCGCTAATCGCGTTCAACCAGGCAATTTCGTATTTATTATTTATAACAAATAGGCATGTATCGGGTTTTCGAGTATTTGACGTATTCGTGTGCATTGAATTAATAAGGTTCTATAAGGCTTTTCACTATATTGTCCACTAACAGCTATCGGTGTCTACCGTTAAATTCCATAATTTTAAACCAACCAATATAGTACTTTTATAAGGTTTTACGAGGATCGACGCATGTATTAGGCATACGACCTATCGGGTACTAACGGCTGCGCCAACAATAATACGAATTACATAAGTATACTTAATTTATTAATGCTGCAGCGATACTCGTGTGACATTTTCATGTATTCTTAGTTTTGTAACCTTTAGTTATAAATGTTTTTCATTGTTATTCTTCATGCATATAAAGATTGAAGTTTCTATGATATACTACTAATAAACATGAAAGAAATATTAAATTTACTTAATATAAACTTATTCAATATAATAATTCTTTTCTTTTCAGGCATCAAATCGAACTCAATTACATGTTAATTTTCAGTATATTTTCAAATACAAAGAATATTCTTCCTCCAAGGACAAAACAGATCTGGAAAACAAATAATTTTAATTCAATTTGAATGTGCTCTAAATTATAAAACTAATTAATAGCAATAATTAATAGCTCTGAGTGTGTAATATTTTACATATACTCATATATATATATATGTATATATATATATATATATATATATATATATATATGGGTGGTTCTCTGTGACATCGAAGATGAAAAAAATAAATATTGCTATAACTGTGGGAATATGTTTTAGAGGTATTCAGTAGTTCTCCTGAATTTTTTCAGATTTTTTCTGGGCCATTATTTTAAGTTGCAGTGAGTCAAGGTTGACATTTTAGCACTTTTTTGCATTATAAGCCCATTTTCATGAATTTTTAGCTTCCAGGGGATGCATTTTTCACTAAAAACATAAGTATGACTTTTTTTGTAAATTTTCCGAACTTTTCATTAAAAATACTTTTAAAGACATAAATGTATGCTGTCACACTCTTGTAAGCCATTTAAACCTTAAATAGTGAAAATCAGTAATTCTGCTCCGGACTCTGGAAACCTAATGCTGTCTATAAGATGTCTTTTTATAGTCAGAAACTGCCTATAAATTTCCAGAGTGGGTCTAAATCATTAAGATCACTTATGGTCAAAGTATCCGGGAAAAGTGCCCGAAATATTAATAGAAATGTATATTTGTTGCCTTATAACGATGAATCTATTAGCATGATCATTGCAAAAAAATTTGTGCACTTACCTTGGAGTGGTAGAAAAGTATCTTCACTTGTGGCAGTATCCATCTAATCCCCTGTAAGCTGCTAAAAATACAAATATTATTATACAAATGTAAAAAATTAATTTTTAACATTTATAATGCTGAATTTTTAGTTTTACATCCCTTACAAGAATTATAATACTAATCTGAAGGATTACTATAAATATACAAACATCATTATTACAATAACTGAATATACGTATTTAATACAAAAGATATATAAATAAATCGGATATATAATTATAATGAATAATATGATAACGTGACAGTGACAAGTTTGTGAAATCTAAACAATGTATTGCTGAATAATAATAATAATAATGTTGATACTTTTATAGTAATCCTTCAGATTAGTATTATAATTCTTGTAAGGGATGTAAAACTAAAAATCCAGCATTATAAATGTTTAAAAAATAATTTTTTATAATTTTATAATAATATTTGTATTTTTAGCAGCTTACAGGGGATTAGATGGATACTGAAACAAGTGGAGATACTTTTCTACCATTCCAAGGTAAGTGCATAAATCTTTTTGCAATGATCATGCTACTAGATTCATCGTTATAAGGCAACAAATATACATTTCTATTAATATTTCGGGCACTTTTCCCGGATATTTTGACCATAAGTGATCTTAATGATTTAAACCCACTCTGTAAATTTTTAGGCAGTTTCTGACTATAAAAAGACATCTTTTAGACAAGACTAGGTTACCAGAGTCCGGAGCAGAATTGCTGATATTCACTATTTAAGGTTTAAATGGCTTACAAGAGAGTGACAGCATACATTTATGTCTTTAAATGTATTTTTAATGAAAAGTTCGGAAAATTTTACAAAAAAAGTCATACTTATGTTTTTAGTGAAAAATGCATCCCCTGGGAGCTAAAAATTCATTATAATGGGCATATAATGCAAAAAAGTGCTAAAATGTCAACTTTGACTCTCTGTAACTTAAAATAATGGCCCAGAAAAAATCTGAAAAAATTCAGGAGAACTACTGGATACCTCTAAAACATATTCCCACAGTTATAGCAATATTTATTTTTTTCATCTTCGATGTCACAGAGAACCACCCATATATATATGATACAGTTGCATGTAATCTTAATTTTGAATTATTTAGTTATAAATATTTTTTAATGTTAATCTTCATGCAAGTAATGGTAAAAGTTTTCTATTATAAAGCTACTAATGAAAATCAAAGAATTATTAAATTTATTTTATATAAACTTATCCAATATAATAATTCTTATACGATTCACTGATTATACGATTGATTGACAAGTAAACTCTGTAAAATAATTCAGAATGTGTAACGGCATTTATATGTATTCTTTCATTAGTATACTCTTGTATAAAAGTTAATTCTTCATTATTTTTTAAAAATAAAAAAAATATTAACAGAACTTTTAGAACAAATATTTCAATATTCAATATTCCTATGTATTTAACTACTTTAGTAATGGTTATAGAAATAACTGTCAGACTCGAGTGACACTTGCAGGTATTCTTAATTTTGTGCCCTTTAATTATAAATATTTTTCAATGTTATTCTTCATGAAAGCAAAGATAGTGGTTTTCTACAGTGAGCTAGTAATAAACACCAACCCAGACGGAAATTTATTTTTCCAGAAAGAGCTAAGAAAAGCTAATAAATGTTATAATCAATTTATAATATGCATATTTTGGACTTTGTTAATAGTTAGTTAGAATTTATAACTTTTATTAGCTCTTCTTAGCTTTTGCTAGGTTTTTTTAGCTTTCAGGTTTTTTTCAAAAGTAAAAGAAATGTGCGAGTTTAAAAAAGCTAATAACTACTAATAACTTTTTTAAATTATTATATACAGTAAATAAGTATTTAGAATTTTTATGAATATTTACCAATAGCAATCTTTTATTAATAGCTTTTGATTTTTTGCATACATCACTTAGAAACAGCTAAAAACAGTTAAATATAGGAAAATGCAACAGTTACTATTAGTGTCATTTTATCGTTTTTCACGATATTTTCGAAATACAAAAATCTAATAAAACCTAATAAAGCTTAGAAATATTTACGAAATTTTAAAAACAACTAAAAAAATCTTATAAACATCACCAAATTTTTTAAACTATTACTACAGTCCAAAATCCGCACTTTATAAAGTGTTATGAAAATCTAATGAAAGCTAATAACTTTTATTAAGTATTTATAAACATTATTCGCATATGATTATTTCCGCTAGGGAAAGAAATATTAAATTTAATTTTCAATAAAGTAATCCAATTTTGTTAATCTTTTATATGATTCGATGATTCATGTTATCATTTAAAATAATTCAGAATTTGTTACGGAATTGGTATGTATTCTTTATTTAGCATTCTCTTGTAATAAAGTTTATACTTCATTATTTTTCTAATATGAAAACATATTAACCTATTTTTAGAAAAAATATTTCAATTGTCCAATATTTCTATGTGTTCTTAGTAACACCAAAGCCACTTGAGAAATATAAATTTCGTGCCAAAAATGTAATCGACTATTCCGTGTTTATTGTAATACCAAACCGCTCATTTATGTGACAATACTGATTAAACCCTATAAACGAACTACATAGGTTGCTTGACAATATTAGAATATACCGGTAGATTCGGATAAATAACCCGATAAATTTTAATAATGAAAAATCATTAATTATTTGTAATGCAGATACATGCCTATTCGTTGTAAATAGTAAATACAGCAATACCTCATAAAATGCGAAAAGCGATTCAATAGCGGTTACTTTTTGACTGGCAAAGCCAGGTACGATGCGTTAGGCAAGCCACCCATTTCATGCGTCGATCGTCATAAATCCCTACCCGATAAGGACAAAGAAATAAATAATATTTTTTAAAGAATTCTTTTTAAATTCTATTTTTTCAAAGAATTTAAAAAGAATTCTTTACAATAACTTATAAATATAATGAATGTCCGGTATATTGTAATGCTTTAAGTATTAATAAAGAATTCTTTAAATTCGAATGAAATTTTACGAATGGTATATCCCATGAAAGAAATATTAAAGAAGTGAAAAAGAAATCTTTTATTACAAAAAAAATAATTAAATATTTGAAAAGTATTCTTTTATACTTCTAAAAGTCATTCCCCATAAAAATAACGAAATAAAGAATTGAAAAAGAGTTCTTTTAGAATTAACAAATGTCCATATGGACGTTTGTTGATTCTCAAAGAACTATTTTTCAATTCTTTTTTGAGATTTCTGTAATAAATCACTCTCTAAATTTTGAAGAGTGAAATTTCACTCGAATGGAGTGATATTTCACTCTTTGACTAGTCAAAAGTGCAGCAGTTGGCTTCAAGTTAAAAATCACTTTTCGTATGATTTATTCACTATTCGAAGATTTCTATTTTTCTCTATTTTATTTAGCATTTTAAACATTTTAATTTATTAAATATATATTTTCTGAAATTAAATAGAATATACATTAAATAACGAAAAAAATCTGCACCGGACATCGGGTTTCGAACCTGGGACCCTCTGCATCAAAGTCGGAAACCTTACCGCTTGCGCCATCAACACGTTTTTATATTTTACTTCGAATCGTCCTTATTTGTTACACCCCGATTGAATAATTCCGGAACTTTTTTAATATTTATTGCATTATTCCGTTATTAATACTAATAAACTAATGATTTAGTCGGTTTGTAAGTAAAGTAAGCACATTCCTGTCGATTCAGATTTGTCAAATACGTTAATTAGTTGTATAAAAGTACAATAATAGGCAACTTAACCTATAATTGAGAATCAGAAAAGTTCCATAAAGTTTACTATACTGCAAAGTAATTTTAAATATGCTATAACCATATAAAGATACCAGGTAAGTTGTTATATAATATTGAAATATGCTGGTAAGGTCATATAGCCGTTACTTGGCGTTATTGTGAAACGCCCTATTTAACCTTATATTTTTGTATGCTCTATAAGACAATAACTGTTAAAATCCCGATAGAAATCCACTTGTTAAGAATATATCATTTTGTATTACCTGAAATATCACTATAGTTAATTCATTCATGTTCGGGTTTTTCATTATAAAATACTATAAGCTTTAGAGTGAAAAAGCATTGATATATAAGTACGTGAAAGGTGGCAAATCCTTATAATGCCCGGTAAATATAAATACAAAATATTTAAATATAAATGTGTACCCGATATACTCCGATAAACTATTTTATGCTCTTTTATGTTACACGTTTATTCCTATAAAACCTTATAAACAAGTTTATTTTTATCGCATTTTATGAGGTGTTCATTATGAAGCCTATAGTTATAAGCTTATTATTTCCGATTCGTATTAAATAATGTATAGCATTCTATCGCAAACTCCGGGTGCAAAAGCCACATGAAGTACGATAAAAAAATTTTTTTTATACTTTTATATGAGGTTTTTTCAACAGGGACTATGTTAAGAATCTAGAAATCAATAAAGAAATCTTCGACGTCGTTTGCTTAATAAAAAATATATAAAAAACGACCATTTTCTACCTTAGGAGATACAGATTTTTAAACTTACGTAAATTTATCTAACTGTCCGTCTACAGGAACATCTTTCAACTGCCACTTTCTTTCCCTTTCAATCACTAAACGACAAAGCTGGCTTCTGGTTGTGCTTGATAGGTAATTGTCATTATCGTGGTATTTTTTGAAAATTTCTTTACCCCTTTGCTCAGTTTTCAAAAACTCCAATAAGCCCTGTCAAGAAGTTTGATTTAAACAATAACTGAAAACTTAAAATCTTATAATAAAAAGTTTATGTTAACTAATTAATAATTAATTGAACAGTTTAAGCAAAATTCATGGCAAAATTTTAGATAAGAGATTTATCGGAAACTAATAAATATTTTACTTTAAAATGTTGTATACTGGTAGATTATTTAAGAAATGAAGAGAAGTCAATTCTTATATTTGTCTAAATGGTGTTTTTTAGCAATAACTAATTTTAAGTGATTTTGAAGTCGGTAAAATAGGGAGGATAAAACTTGAGTTTGGGAACTCCTTAACACGTATTCTTCTATTATTTAATGCGTTTAATGTATGTTTGACATAGGAGTTTGCTGGACAGGCGCTCAATCAAGGGTGTAGTGCCGTGAATCAACTACCTCCAGAAAAATCAGCGGAGTCATTAGTACTACATTCTACTAACGGAGATAGTCAAGAAGCTCAGATAAACTCAACAAAAAAAAGGGTACTTGAACCTACCAATTTTACTGGTACAGTAACTGTCTAAAATAATATTTAATACAAGTTATCACTTAAAAATTACTACTATTATTATTAATTTTAATAAAAAAAATTATTATTAATTTTAATAAAAAAAATTATTATTAATTTTAATAAAAAAAATTATTATTAATTTAAAAATAACAAAATAATTAAATCTAAACATAACATATTGTTTATATAATACACAACGACTGATTAATAAGAATCATTTTATTTTTACTTACTTTGTTAAAAACTATATTTTGAAAATACAAAATGATGATCTAAGGTTAAAAGCAACTTGTTGATATTAACAGTCGGTTGATTGTATCCGTGAAAAGCGCTTATACACTAGACTCATATTCACACTCGTTTTGGGAATCGGAATGGCTCAGCTGTCGGCAGCGAGGCTCGTTCGACCTTTACGCCTTACCGATGTCGTCTTCGCGGCGTCTTGGGCTAAGCGTGTTTACTGTTTACTAAGCACACTTAAATAATGCGAAGTTGGTACCGGATAATTGGCAACCGCGCTTTTCGTTTGTTTCCTTAAATCTATTTCCCATGCACACAGTCATATTATAAAGGTTTATATACACGAAAAGTGAAAATGTTTCTAATAAAAATTACAATAGTTTCTATTAAAATTCAATACATGTGTCGTAAAAGTCACTAAATATATGTATTGAAATTTAAACTGTAATATAATTTACTATAGTCTATCCTAATTTTTGTTACATCATTTTATAGTAATTTCATTAGCTTATACTAAAAATTATTAGAACTTTAATAAATAGACTCATAATGTCAGTCTGTGAGCAAATTACTATAGTTTGTACTAGAGTTTCTAATTGAAACTTTTAAAATTTACAAAAAATTTCTCTCCGTGTAGGTCAAAAATAACTCGATTGAAATACCTAATCAATGGTGCAAGTATTATTTTATTTAAAGATAAAATGAATTATTATTATTCTATAAAATTATTTATCTATTGATGTGAAGCACGGGAAGGTTAGTCATTGTTTATTTAAAGAGAATAAAAAAAGAAGTTTCCTTTTTATCAGGTTTGTGGAAATTAATAAAAACTATTATAGAGTTTAAACAAAATATATAAAAGTTTACTTCAAAAAAATACAATGTATGGTATCGTAAAAAATACTTGTAGATTATTCCGCTTTGATTTCAGTACTTTCTATCAGATGAAAAAAATAAATATTGCTATAACAGTGGGAATATGTTTTAGAGGTATCCAGTAGTTCTCCTGAATTTTTTCAGATTTTTTCTGGGCCATTATTTTAAGTTACAGAGAGTCAAAGTTGACATTTTAGCACTTTTTTGCATTATATGCCCATTTTCATGAATTTTTAGCTCGCAGGGGATGCATTTTTCACTAAAAACATAAGTATGACTTTTTTTGTAAAATTTTCCGAACTTTTCATTAAAAATACTATTAAAGACATAAACGTATGCTGTCACACTCTTGTAAGCCATTTAAACCTTATAAATAGTGAAAATCAGCAATTCTGCTCCGGACTCTGGTAACCTAATACTGTCTAAAAGATGTCTTTTTATAGTCAGAAACTGCCGAAAAATTTCCAGAGTGGGTCTAAATCATTAAGATCACTTATGGTCAAAATATCCGGGAAAAGTGCCCGAAATATTAATAGAAATGTATATTTGTTGCCTTATATCGATGAATCTATTTGCATGATCATTGCAAAAAAATTTGTGCACTTACCTTGGAGTGGTAGAAAAGTATCTTCATTTGTTTCAGTATCCATCTAATCCCCTGTAAGCTGCTAAAAATACAAATATTATTATATAAATGTAAAAAATTAATTTTTAAACATTTATAATGCTGAATTTTTAGTTTCACATCCCTTACATGAATTATAATACTAATCGGAAGGATTACTATAAATATATAAACATCATTATTACAATAACTGAATATACGTATTTAATACAAAAGATATATAAATAAATCTGATCTATAATCATAATGATAATTATGTAATATGATAACGTGACAGTGACAAGTCTGTGAAATCTAAACAATGTATTGCTGAATAATAATAATAATAATGTTGATACTTTTAATCGGAAAAAGATAGAAGGCTAGTTTATGAGGGATGAAATGTGTCATTTTTGCCACAATCTGCTTTTTTCATCGGTTTTCTCGAAATCTCAAACTGTTGTAATCCATTAATTTTCTTTAAATTCACAAGTTAAGCATGTCTTAGCATTAGAAGGATGTGGAAAAAGTTTGTTCGTTCGGAAAAAGATAGAGTCGTAGTCACATGGGATGAAAAGTGTCATTTTTGCCGCTAATACGCTATTTTAGCGGGATCCGGAACATTTTGCCCAAAGAACAAATCACCCACCGATTTCGCCCACCGCTATCGGCGCCACTTTCGTTTTACAGGAACGCAAATTAATCACATTGTCGATAATGTAGTTTAAAATATGAATTTATAATAAATTGGAGAGATGTCGCTACTAATAATGTAAATTTGAAAAATGATACAATTTACATTTTTTACGTATTATTCCAAAATAATTCTATACATGCATATTATATAATAATTTTCATTTTAAGCTGTATCTAAGTGTGCATGTATGTATGCGTGTAACTTATATCTATGCATATACCAAATTACAAACACATGCCCGACCAGTCTCTTTCTATATATATATATATATATATATGTGTGTGTGTGTGTGTGGGGATCAAGGTCCGTTGCCTTGATCGTATCGTTGCCACACTCAGCGTACCGGGATATCGAGGACGGGTGCAAGAAGCTAGACAGAGATAACAGTTATTAGCGTTTATTAATACATGCTTTCGTCCGCACTTGCGGACTTATGCGTCGGAAGCTACGACGCGACTGGATCTCGACTGTTATTCCGCTCTCTCTATATCGTTCGCTGTGAAGCGCCAACTGGTGGCTACTGGGGTAAATATCCTCTGTGCGTCTCGCCCACAGTGCTCCCCTCTAAATGTTGACCGGGGTTTTTTCAGGTTAACATTTACTTATTTCTCGAAGATGTATTTAACCCACTCCCCTGATACGCTTTGCTCGCATGATTTAATAAACCTCCGTAATCGCCCTTGCGGCATAGTAACTCTACATTTCAACGATTCCACCTCGACTTGCTTTAATAATCTAAGTATCGACGTTATAAATTCCGGGTTTAACACCCTGGTTCTTCTTCTACCTAGGTTACTTTTAATGTACAATTTTGTGAGTGGTGTGTTTATGAACGTGGTAGTTACTTGGTTAATTTGTTCGCAGTAGTTAAGTCGCAACTCCTTTAACTCGGAGTGTAGTTAAAAATTAATTTTGTAATTCTGCATTCGGGTGAAAAAATCTTTCCGAATATGTAACTAGTTAACTTATTAGTTACTTTAATCATTTGAAATAGATACGTTTGAAGATACTTTGCCTAAGTTACATTTAACAATTGAAGAAGACTTACTAATTCTGCAAAATTTTGAACATTTGATAAAAGTGGTTAAAATGAAAAAAAAATTGTATAGTGTAAACGAAAATATAAAAAAATTATCAAGTTATTTTATATATAAAGCATAGCATACTTGGCTATTTAATTTTGATTTCAAATACCATAAAAATTACCATAAAAAATGTTTCAAGTGTAACATACTTGACAATTTCATTTTGATTTCAGTACTTTCAAATACCATACAAATTTTTTTAAGAAATAATATGAAATTACAAATATTCTGATAGGTAACTCTCATACTAGCCAATATATACACCTTCTTGAAGGTGTTTTATAACTTTTTGTATAAAATAATATAAATTTAAATAAAATAAGTAAAAAAAAATTATTGTTAAAATAACTAATATAGATACTAAGTCTCATATTAAGCAAAATTTTGAGTACGCAAGTGTTTGTAATAAAATTTAACTAACTGTAACTAATAAAAAAATAAAAAATTCTTTTGTTTTTTGTTACTTTTTTTACGTACAATTTATCAGTAAGTATTTTTGGACTAATATATTTAAAATAAAGTTAGTGTAATTAAATATAAGGAAAAACCAAAAAATGTCAAGCGCAGGAAAGCGTAAGAAAATATAGAAGCTTCCGAAATCCACTATATTTTTACATTTCCTTACAGTTTATAATGTACTGAAACGTTTATATACATTTTATTACATTAGTATAAACATTTGATTAATTAGTAATTTTATTAAATATATCATAAATGTTAAAACGATATTGTGTGTTTTTTTTTGTCAATGTAGATTTGTAATGTTTGTAATATCTAATGAGATTTTTTGCTATTAAAATTGTATTGATATTGATATTAATAGAAGTGTAGAAAGTATTCAATTATTGATACCTCATTCTTGTCTGAAAAGTACTCATCAGACTATAGAACAACGAACGACTCCCCTTAAATTGCTAATAGTTAATTTATTATCTTGTAATTGTTTATTTAATAAATTGACTCGGCGAGACGATCTTTCTCGCCGATTAACTTAATATATCGATTGCCCTACTGAAAATTTATGCGCAATTAATAGCGCAACTTTTGACGCAACTCTTTGTGCAACTTTTTGCGCTACTTGTTACGTGTCTTTATCGAGCCAAAAGTTGCGCCATAGATTGCGCTACTATATTGAAAATTTGAAAATATATATATATATATATATAATTTTATAATAGAAAATGCCTTAAGATCTTTTTTATGTGATTTTCAATTGCAATTTTTAACAGGAATCCAACTTTAAAAAATTTCTAATATTTTGATGAATGCAATCAAATAAAAAAAATGCATATTAATAAAGTTATACTTATTTATTTAACTAAAAGCTCCAAATTTTGAAAGACAAGATTTTTTGTTTTAAACTCTTACCTTGAGGTTTTTCCAAATTCAAGATGGCAGCATCTAAGATGGTAATATATATAGGAGAAAATTTTTTGATATTTCGATATTATTCTATAAACAATGTTTTATGATGAATGTTTATCAACATTGGACATACGGCGTAGTTTTTACCATTTCAAGATGGCGGACCCAATATAGCGGCAAGAAATTTGGCAAATTCTTCGATTTTTATGAAATTCGATTTACAGGGATTGCTTGGATCGCTGATTACGAAATCGTTATCAGTTTTTACAAATTTAAGATGGCGGACCTAATATAGTGGCAAAAAATTTTGCAAATTGTTGAATAATCTATAAAATTTGATTTACAGGGGTTTCTTGGGACGCTGATTACAAATTCGTTATCACTTTCAACAAATTCAAGATGGCGGACCCAATGAAATTTTGCAAATTGTTGGATTTCTATGAAATTTGATTTACAAGGGTTTTCTGGATGGCTGGTTACAAATTCGTTGTTAGTTTTTATTGACATATTCAAAATAGCATAGAAACCAATATGGTGACTACAAGTTCTATTCATGTTAAATTTAGTTTAAAAGGTTTTCTGGGCCACAGATTACGAATCCGTAATGATGACTTATGTGCAGCATGCTTTTCCTCATGAAATAAATAGTCGTAAATATTCTTCAACGAAAATATTAAACGTAAACAAAACAAAGAAATTACAAAAAAAAACTTACTGAATTACGTGTCTTTTCATGCGATGTGAGCTGGGAAACGTGACTCCTTGGCTAAACGACGTAAAATCAGCGACCTATAAACTTAATTTAAAGAAAACTATAGGACAAAAACACAACTGGATTATGTTATACACTTTTGAAATTTTTGTGTTCTTTTGTTCAGAAACAAATAATGTAAAGTAAGAAAAAAGAATATATATATATTATTACTTTTTATATTTAAATAAAATGCTATGATGATATTTAAGGAAATAGGCATATTTTTATATAAAATACGTTTTATTAAGGCCGTATATAAAATATTATAATTAAATACAAATGTTTTCGATGGAAGCCAGCCATTAAACTATAATCATAGATCTTAATTAAAAATAAATCAGTTTACAATTTTAATAAATAGTAAATTCAATGTAGATAATTTAATAGTGCAATTTATTAGGTACTGGTATAATGAATTTTTGTTCATCGATGTCAATTAATAAACTACGCCGTATGTCCAATGTTGATAAACATTCATCATAAAACATTGTTTATGGAATAATATCGAAATATCAAAAAATTTTCTCCTATATATATTACCATCTTAGATGCTGCCATCTTGAATTTGGAAAAACCTCGAGGTAAGAGTTTAAAACAAAAAATCTTGTCTTTCAAAATTTGGAGCTTTTAGTTAAATAAATAAATATAACTTTATTAAAATGTATTTTTTTATTTGATTGCATTGGTCAAAATATTAGAAATTTTTTAAAGTTGGATTCCTGTTAAATATTGTAATTGAAAATCACATAAAAAAGATCTTAAGGCATTTTCTATTATAAAATTATATCTATCTATATACATATATATATTTTCTAATTTTCAATATAGTAGCGCAATTTATGGCGCTACTTTTGGCTCGATAAAGACACGTAACAATTAGCGCAAAAATTTGCGTCAAAAGTTGCGTCAAAAGTTGCGCTATTAATTGCGCATACATTTTCAGTAGGGTGTTGATAACGTTTTTATCCGTCAAAGTCTTATCCCGCGAATACCGCTCTCCCCGACGTTTATCCTAGTTGGCAATTTTGGGCATAGGGCCCAATACACGGTATAAAAGTCAAACGAGGTGTTTGACGTTGTTAACGGCATTGCACGGGAATCAAAGTGATTCCCGGCCGCATCGTGGGACTGTACACTTAAGCTTGGTAAGTTGGGACAGATTGGGCCTAACCGGGGCCATACATTCCCCAGTACCCATCCTGTTACAATATATTATATTTACAATTAAGCCTTTCTAACCTAAAACCCTGTTGTTGCTATTCTTTAGAAGCTGGCGTAGATAAAGAAATATTTGAAGAAATGGACTGTGATATGTTGAATGATTTATTTGATAAGAGTGAATATGGCTTTAAAAAAAAATTTGTTAGTAAATTAGAAGCATGGAAGAAAGATAATGTACCTGATGCAGTCTGTGAGCCCCAAAATATTGATTCAATTATTGATATTTCTAATAAGTCTAGTACCTCCACGATGACTTTATTAGAAGAAAATAATATTAATTCTTTGTCACTAAATAGTTCATTTAACATGGAAAATAGTTTGGATTATAATATCAGTGTTATAAGTTGTATACGTATGTTTTATAACATTTTCTGTATGTAGTGTTATTAACAAAATTGCACACATAAATCAAAAAAGTATTAAAGAGAAAAATGTTTCACTTATAACATTAGTAAAAACTTAATTATATATTTGTTAATATCTTATTTCTCAGTATGAAATTAGTTATGTTATCATTTAAGTATATGACAAGTAGTATGTAATAGCAACAATAGTGAAGTGAAATAACTTGCGGAAAGTAATATACATGTATGATAGAGATAATTATAAGTTATAAAATTAAATTGAAAGCTGCAACATGAACATGTAAATAAACGCTTTTAAGAAGTATCGGTATCAATATTGACTTTCATTGTCAATATTGAAAATTATTGATTAGTCTAATAAAAAAAAATTTAGCTGGTTATTACATAATTTTTATTGTTATAATCTTCTTAATTAATAACACTTTCAAATTTTCTCATTAAACACCATTTGTTTGCAACCTGAATACAGAAATTTTAATTGAATAACATTTTTACATATATAAACCAGTTTTCAATATTTGAGAACGATATCCAATAATAACACTGGTACTACTTTTTCTATTAACCATTTTAACATTTTGTATCACTCACATGATAAGTATTTTGATTTTATCTAGTATTTTATCTTTCAAGTAAGCCTAACTGCATTCAATCCAATAAAAATTTATTGAGTGAGAATACGAACACCAGGAAAACTATTTTTAACATTCCGAGCGCGAAACACGGTTTCTCATTCTTGCTTTGTGTGTGCGAAGCACCCGATTCACGCAGTATGCGAATCGCTTTGGTTCATTCACGGTTTAATTTAATCATATGTGTTTCGCTCATATCGTGTTAAAAAATATCATACGATACGAGTGTGCTCAGGCGATAAATTAATATTTAGGTTATTGCGAAAACGATTCTTATATACCACAAATATATTTAAATATAGTTAAATTCTATTTTTTTCCTTCTATTACATCTTACGCTTTTGAAACATTTAATTTTTACAATTTGCACTTTTCAGATGTGTAATTCTACCATTTTACTCTTTTGGTAAATGTAAAATCTTGAATTTACAGTTTTGTAATTAGTCGCCGAATCTACCCACTTTTCACTGCTGTAAATTTCATATTTTACACATTTCAAATCTGTAAATATCACAATTTCCATTGCTTAAAGTGTAAATTATGTATTTGACCTACTGTAATGTGTAATTTTATGATTTTAACCTTTTCATAAACTGTAAAATCACGAATTTAAACATTCTAACGTCGATTTTTACAGATTAGGGTTTAGAGTGTAAGCAATACATTTTAATATAATTATAAATACTGTACATAAATTTCATGCAATTATTTTACTGATATATATATATATATATATATATAGAGGAACCAAGAAAGTCTGTGTCTGACTTACTAAAATGTACAACCGAAGGTTTGTTAATTTTACAAGTGTTTAAACTATAAGGTCGAATTGACACACACACATAATGTGATCTTTTAATTTATTATGAATTTGATTATACAAAAACGTATAGGTAATCAAATTTAAAATATGTGATAATTAACAATATTTGTATGTTTGATATATATTTATAGAAATTAAAATAAAAAGTAAAATAATTTTTCAGTATAACCAGGGAAAGATTCCTTGAAATATCAAAAGTATTAGGAGAAATATTTCATAATAAGGGGACATCTGCAGAAGCTACTGCAAAATTTTTTTATTTCCCTTTTCAAGCTGCTCCTAAACTAAATAAAAGAATTAATACAGGAGGTGTTTTATATGACTTTTATATTAACACCAAAAGAAAGTTAAGTAAAAAATAATAACTAAAGATAACACAGAAATAGATGGTATGCATGGTTAAAGTACTTTTATAAAGTAAATAAATTTTGATTATAATTAAATTTAGTTAATGAAGTTTAGTTAGTTCTAATAATTAGTTATATATAAGAATTAGATTCTAATTTGTATGAAATTGATGATGATGTAGCGTGGATACGATCAAACGACGCACCTGAAACTTAGATAACTCAGAAGTGGATACAAACTTTCCATTTAAGGGATAGTTGTAAGAATTTAAAATTATACTTTCAACAATATAAATGTTTACATTGTCCATATGTATATTTGCTGGTAAATTTTTTAATACATAATTATTAGTTATTAAAAGAAAGTTATTTATTCTACATGAATATTTATTTACAATTATCTTATGACTTTGATAAATTATATCCAGTTTCCGTTAGTAACTTATTAACAAATTGGCAAAGTAGCTTCTTTAGTAACACAATATACAAAAAAAAATTTTTAACACAATAACATGAAATATTGATTGCAGCAGGTGCGTAATTTTATACAAACTTTCATTATGAAAAAATAACTATATTTAAATGTACTTTAATATGCAAATAACAAATTTTACTATAAAATCTATTAATAATAATACTCGTAGTATTCGTTTTGCTACAACCTTTAAACAAGTGCTGTGAATAGTACCAATGAGTACGCATAACTTCTGCATTTCACTATGCAGTGGATTAGACCATTTGATGCTCTTAATTTTTGCTTTCCGCTATGCACCTGTTTAGACCATCTGGGACCCGATATTTCTGAATTTTTCTATGTAATATATAGGTCCAATTATGTCCATATACATATATATGTGGTAAATCGTCTTCACATTAATTTTGACATTATGGAATATTTTATCTGTGGTTGAACACTAAATATATATCTACGCCGATCTCTGGACGCAGAAAAATATCTGTAAAACGAGAAAAATAAATATACAACAGTATTTCAAAATCTAGCATAAATCATACTTTCAACTTTACTGACCTGGTGTGTATATATCTGAATCGCGACAAGATACGTAAGGTATAAACATAGATGGATTATCAAGTAGTAGATGAAATAAATAATTTTTAAGAGGTTCTAGACAGGTTGCATGTTCTGACCTTGAAGTAAGTCCATATGCATATAATATGTGGTAGGTTCTCTTGAGATTAATTTTGAAATTGTGGAAAATATCTTTGGTTGAACGCAGATATACGTTTACGCTGATCTCTTGAAACATAAGTATCTTTAAAACAGAAAATATAAATATATGTTGTGACGGGCATAACCATATATATAGATGTATGGTTAGGCTCCAATCACATAGCGTAATAGCTCAAGCGATAGAGTGTAAGCGCGCCACGCAAGAGGTCCGGGTTCAAGCCCGACTCTCGGAAGATTTTTTTAATTATTTAAATTAATTTATTTAAATAATTAATAAATCAAAATTAATAAAATTTATAATTTTATTTAAAGATTCTTTTATTTTGCAAAATATACATATTCTGAAATTGAAATACGACTAAAATTGACTAAGTTGCAAATTTATATTGTTTATAGTTAATATTAATAAAATTTGAAATTATACATTGTATTATAGTGTATATTATTTAGTACATTATATTATAATATATAATTATACATTATATATATATATATATATATATATAAAATATGTAAGAAAAGTGATAAAAAATAAATAAGTATTTGAACAATAAATTAAAGTAAAATGAATTAAAATTAAAATTAAGATTGTTTTTCACATTTGTTAATTATTATATTCAGATTTTGAAAACTAATTTAAATTAATATAAAGACAGAGAGGTTGACGACCCTGTGCCAAAATCATATGAAACAACAAAGAGGATAATGAGAAGAGAGGGAAACCGAAAACTCCAGCTGTACGTGTGAAGAAGGTGGGAAAGCAGCCCCCACCTCTAACCAAAGGTACAAAACCGGCCATCTCGCTGTCGAATTCAGCATTCGCCTCGAGCTGTAAGGCGAGGAAGGAAGCACCCTCCTCGCCACTTCTAGAAATAAATGAATATTGATAGTTAAATTTTGTGAGTTTGATTAAACAGCTAGAGGTGTGATGTTCATTTGAAGGTACTTGGATAAGATGGAATGCTGGAATCATTCTAATCTTTACCCAAGTCCTTTTATCCTTTAAAGCCAATTCCTTAGAATAAATTCGGACGAAAAGGAGCGCTAGATTCGTTTTTTCTTCTACCCGAATTATTCCAATTTTCCTATTTTCCATAGAAAAATACTCAGATGATGTGGAATACTGGATTTATTCCAACATCTACCTGATTTTTTCAAATAATACATTCACCAAAGAGTTTATTGGGCGAGGCCGAACGCTGGATTCGTTCGAACCTCTATCCAACCTCTTATTCCATTAAAATATCCAGAAATCGTTCTGGGATGAGAAGAAACACTGGATTTGTTTCTAATCTACCCCAGACGTTTTCACTTCATACATTTATTACGGTCCTGCTAAAAATAAATGTATTTTTATGTAAGGGATAAAAATAAGCCCGTTACAATGTCAACCGAATTTAAAATCTAGAATAAATTACACTTTGATCTGTGATGAAGTCACATTACTAGGCGATACCTGATAATAAAAAAAATATATATTAATCAATAATTATTCAATATTAAGAGGTAATATCATGTGAATATACTTATCTGTATTTACAAGGTGATGACGTGAACATCCAGAACGTTGTACGGTGTCAGAGTGTCCGTGGCGTTTGTCGTTGTCAGCTACACCTTGGCACGCTGCATCTGAAATAAGAAATATGTTAATATTGCATAATAGTAATTATTTATTGGTTAGTAGGGACATATATGTAATAAGTAGGAAGTAAATAAAATATATAATATAGAATTATCAACAGAATGAAAAAACAGCTGCCAATTAATTGACACGTAACTTCCTCAAATTAAAATGTTGATCTTATATGTAATATATTACTTAAATATACTATTATTTAATTATATAAAGCAAAATTTTATAATATTTCTAAGAATATTTCCTTTTCTTATAAATACATAATATTTTACGATATATCTAAAATGATTTATATTTGTTTATAAAGTACATTTAAAATGTTAAACGAATACCTCTGTTTTAGCAATTTTTTTTACCACAAAAAATATCGATTTTGGTAAATTAGTAGTAATACTCTTATTATAACCTATAAAATAGATATTCAATACGACCAACACGGTGGCGGAGTGGCGGAGGCGCACCTCGGCCGATCACGAAAGTTAAGCAGCACTGAGTGCGGTTGGCACTTGGATGGGTGACACCATTGCTTGTGCGGCTTTCGGGATCGGTTAGGTGTTTTTCCACACTTCACAACGTGAGCGGAAGGTGTGGAACATTCGGTTTCGGTGTTTGGGCCTACGCAAGGTGACCTGAACATCTAAACAGAATGTTTCAATACACCGTCCGTCTCGGGGAAGGTTTTCCTACAAGTTTTTCCCTTCCTCACGGGCATAACCCCGGGCGAATGCGAGACGGTGGGGACCGGGATGGGAAAAATTGGAATGTTTTCACCCCCACACATAGGTGGTAGGGGTGTCCCTGTAAAAACCCGTTTAATGGGTATACGGGGTGATGAGCAAAAAGAATAAAAAAAAAAATAAATATATATTCAATACCTTGAATCTTTAAAATAATTGAAATAACGCAGAAAATATCAACATTAGAGAATTAACAGAATCATTTTAATTTCTACCAATAATATAAATATTTCTAACCTCTTATCGTTAAATTTATCCAAAGAAAATATTAGAGAAACCAAATGAGGGAAACATTTAAGACAGCACAGCTGTGAAAAGATTAAGGAATTTGCAAGAATATGATAAAGAAAATGTGACGTCGAAAAAGAAAAAAAGTGTTAAATACTTAAAAGCAGAAGGAAACAAAAACTTACGAAGGCTCTTGCAAGTAAATAAACTATTAAAAAAAGAGGGAAAGGAAAATTAATTTTAATTCAAATTATACTTATTATCAGTATTCATTGTAAAGAACTTATTATTTAAATTGATAATGTTGTATATTTTAATAAAAAGTTTCACCTGGAAAACTTTAAAATTGTTGTAACCTCCATAGAAGTATAAATAGTAGGTTTTACTTACAAGCTACCTATAACTGATTAGCTCATTGCTTAATTATGTAGTGGTTAAAACATTCATTAAACGGGATGTAAACCCTAAAAAATAGAGAAATGGTTTATTTTTTATTCGAGGAATTCAACAAGGAATTCAACTTATCGAAAAAACCGTTCTGTAACGATGTTGTGATTTCTATGAAGATATTCTGCGAATTTTTTCGAATCTTTCTATTAAGAGATCAGCGAAATTTTTGGGCTGCCATGAATCATTGTTTTATTATAGCTATATTGTTGAGGCGTATAAGAGTGAATCTTTTTACACTGTTTGAGTACAAGTGTTCACTCTCACTCGTTATGTTAATAAGGAGTGATATTTTTTAAATAAATAAACCACGTATAAGGTTAAAATAAATGTTTATTCAGTGACGTTGAATGTAGAACTAACTGTACAAAGTTTCTTAACCTAACACATCAGTTATGATGGGCATCTACAAAATTTACAAAATATTTTAAATGTTTTCTAATTGGTGAAAAGTTATAATAAGGCGGTAACTAGTAGACAGAGATTTGTTGGCAGGATGACAATGGTGGGGACGAAGGGTACATGGTGGTGGACAATGACACACTGATGGGTCCATCGCAATAAACTATATTGCTTGTTATTAACCCTAAGGCCTAATGATGTGCGCGTTCTAATGGGAACTTTTTATATTGTTGTTTTATGAATATTAGGGTATAAATTTGTAACAACATTTCAATACGATCCGTAGTAATAATTATTAATAGTAAATACGTGTTCGAACATGCAAAGCTTCCTTCGCAGGTACGAAATTTTACTCCTCGCTTGTTTTGAAATCTCACGCACGTCTAAACATATATATTACCAACAAAAATGTTTAACGTATAATTAATTAATAATTTATTATTTCTTAACAATCTTTCTGTCACTGTATTCTGTTTGTTGTTCTGATTGTTGAACAGTATCTGTAATTATTTCAGATTTTTGAGATGATATTTTTTGAGGTTATTTTAGTAACAAGCGATTTGAGGTTATGAATATTGTTACGTGTGAGAGGTATCGACTACAATAGGTACCGTTACTCGATTAGGCGGACTGCTTAACGAGCGGATGGTGAAGACAGGATGAAATATTTGATTGAGGTGTTAATGGATAAATACGGCTGTTTATTATATCAATCCTTTTGTAGTAGTAATATGGTGAAGTACAATATAAGGTCTTCTTATTACGATCTCTGTATTAGTTGCTAGTGTTGCTTGCTGGTTGGATGCTGGTTGGTTGATGCTAGGCTGCTGCTGTAGATTGGTGTTTGCTGCTAGGTTGCGGCTGCTGGTTGGCGTTTGAGCGGTTGAGTAGTAAGGCTGCCTGGAGCTGATACCTGAAGAGGCCGTTCCGTCGTGATCCGGTGCCGGTTGTTGTAAAGAGTTGAACCTCGATCGGGCGTAGGTTCGACGTTAATCACTTGTTTTACTTCTCTGTCTGAGCTTTTGACTGGTTATTCCTTTTGTTTATATAAGCAACTCATTGACCTACATAATTGTCTGAATCCTCCACATGTGTATATTTTTCTCGTGCGGTGTTGCAATGCCTCCATGAAATCGCCAGCGGGGCTGTGTCGGTGATCCGAGAGTCAGCATTACTCCTTGTCGTTTGAGCTCGATGAACTACTCGACGTCAGCAGTTTGTTCTTTATTGTACACTGGCTATCGTGCACCAATTTGGATTGATTTAACATTAGCATTTCGATACTTATATTTCATATATGCATATTGTATTAATATACTATAAGTGAAGTGTAGCCATACACGTAACAATATCAATTTTTATGGTTGTTACTGAAATGATTCTGTTAATTCTCTAATATTGATATTTTTTACGTTATTTCAATGATCTTATAGATTTGAGGTTGTGAATATTTATTTTATAGGTTATAATAAGACTGTTTCTACTTATTTTCAAATTTTGACATATTAAAGGTTCTTTAAGTAATTTAATTTGAGGTAAGAAAATTCTATTCTATTGGTTGAAACTAAAATGGTTCTGTTAATTCTCTAATATTGATATTTTTTACGTTATTTCAATAATTTATAGATTTGAGCTTCTGATTATTTATTTTGTAGGTTAAAATCAGACCGTTTAAATAATTTTTTAGGTTATAATAAGAGAGTATCTAATAATTTTCAAATTTTGATATTATTTGAAGTTATTTTACTAATTTTAACGATTTGAGGTTACAAATATCTATTTTATTGGTTAAAACTAAATGATTCTTTTAATTCTCTACTGTTGATATTTTTTACGTTATTTCATGATTTTACAGATTTGTTGGTTTATGAATATTTTATTATATAGTTATAATCAACCGGGTTTTGTAATTTTGTAGGTTATATATCATACTCTTTCTACTATTTTCTAATTTTGATATATTAAGGTTCTCTAATATTGATATTTTTTACGTTATTTCAATGATCTTATAGATTTGAGGTTGTGAATATTTATTTTATAGGTTATAAAAGACTGTTTTCTACTTATTTTCAAATTTTGACATATTAAAGGTTCTTTAAGTAATTTAATTTGAGGTAAGAAAATTCTATTCTATTGGTTGAAACTAAAATGGTTCTGTTACTTCTCTAATATTGATATTTTTTACGTTATTCAATAATTTATAGATTTGAGCTTCTGATTATTTATTTTGTAGGTTAAAATCAGACCGTTTAAATAATTTTTAGGTTATAATAAGAGAGTATCTAATAATTTTCAAATTTTGATATTATTTGAAGTTATTTTACTAATTGATTTTATAGATTTGAGGTTGTGAATATTTATTTTATAGGTTTTAACCAGTTTTTTATTATTATTTTAAACATTATAACAAGTATGTTTCTATTAACTTAAAGATGTTTAGGGTAATTTTATCATTTTAATGATTTGGGGTTAGAAGTATATGTGTTAAATATTAAAAATAAGGCGTTGTATTAATTTCGAAATGTTGAGATTATTGACGTTATTATAATAGTTTAATAGTTTTAGGTTAAGAACATATATTTTATAGGTTATAATAAGACTGTTTCTACTTATTTTCAAATTTTGATATTATTTGAAGTTATTTTACTAATTTTAACGATTTGAGGTTACAAATATCTATTTTATTGATTGTACCTAAAATGTTTCTGTTAATTCTCTAATGTTGATATTTTCTACGTTATTTCAATTATTTTATAGATTTGAGGTTGTGAATATTTATTTTATAGGTTATAATAAGAGTGTTTCTACTTATTTTCTAATTTTGATATATATTGGTTAAAACTAAATGATTCTTTTAATTCTCTAATGTTGATATTTTTTACGTTATTTCAATGATTTTATAGATTTGTGGTTATGAATATTTATTATATAGGTTATAATCAGACCGTTTGTAATTTTGTAGGTTATAATAATACTCTTTCTACTTATTTTCTAATTTTGATATATTTAAGGTTATTTAAGTAATTTAAAAGATTTTAGGTTAGAAATTTCTATTTTATTGGTTGAAACTAAAATGGTTCTGTTAATTCTCTAATGTTGATATTTTCTACGTTATTTCAATTATTTTATAGATTTGAAGTTATGAATATTTATTTCATAGGTTATAACCAGACCGTTTTTAGTAATTTTACAGGTTATAATAAGAGTGTTTCTACTTATTTTCAAATTTCGAAATTTTTTGAGCTGGTTTTAGTAATTTTAACTATTTGAGGTTAGAACCATTTGGTGAAACTAAAATAATTCTGGTAATTCTCTAATGTTGATATTTTCTACGTTATTTCAATTATTTTATAGATTTGAGGTTATAAATATTTATTGCAGAAGTTATAAGCAGACCATTTTTAGAAATTTTATAGATTATAACAATTGTGTTTCTACTAATTTTCCATTTTCGACATTTTTTGAGGTTGTTTTAATAATTTCAACGATTTGAGGTTAGAAATATCTATTTTATTGATTGTACCTAAAATGTTTCTGTTAATTCTCTAATATTTTTTACGGTATATCAATAATTTTAAATATTTGAGGTAAAGAGTATTTATTTTATAGGTTTTAACCAGTTTTTTATTATTATTTTAAACATTATAACAAGTATGTTTCTATTAACTTAAAGATGTTTAGGGTAATTTTATCATTTTAATGATTTGGGGTTAGAAGTATATGTGTTAAATATTAAAAATAAGGCGTTGTATTAATTTCGAAATGTTGAGATTATTGACGTTATTATAATAGTTTAATAGTTTTAGGTTAAGAACATATATTTTATAGGTTATAACTATAGGATAGGTGAATTAATTAAAATTATTTGTTTGTCTGTTTCGTCATTAGAAGTTTGTCATTGGTGAAAAATGGAAGCCTGATTATCTGACTTGGACCCTAAATGCGCGCCGTTGTCTATCAAGTATAATGGCCACATGGGGAAGCCTAAACATGCCCTCGCTACTTAGTCATTCCTCATGTGCAACATTTCTGATCAGAATGCTTTCTTTTCCCTGTAGAATTTCAATTAAGAGTTCATTTAAGTATTTACTTAAGTATTCACTTAAGTATTGACTTAACTATTGACTTACGGACTGACGTAAGCATTTACTTAAGTATATTTATTTAAGCAGTTTTGTAAATTTTTAATTTAACTTATCTTCCCTAGCGGAAATGGTAAATGCTAATAACTGCAAATAACTGCACATAACTGCAAATAACTGTAAATAACTGCAAATAATTGCAAAGAACTAAAATATTTAGTTGGGTTTTAAACGCTATTAACTATTATTTGTAGCTCTTTGCAGTTTCTTGCAGTTATTAACAGTTATTTGCAATTATTAGCAGTTACCTGCAGTTATTTGCAGTTTTGTCAAATTCTAAGTAGGTTTATATAGTTTTTAGGAATAATTATTAGCAATTATTTGCAGTTTTTAGCAGTTACTAATAGATTATACCAATTATTTGCAGTTATATTCAGTTATTTGGAGTTATATGCAATTTCTTTATAATTATATTATAGCACAAAGTGCAAATAATAGCAAATAATTGCAAATAACTATTAAAAACAAATAAAAACTGCTAATATTTGCTAATAATTGCTATTAACTTTTATAATATCTGTCAAAATTTGGGTTATAACTTTCAACAAAGGCTAATATTATTATTATTAAGTTACTCAGTTGGCACCCTCCTATTTGACTAGGTTATGCCAGGCACTTGGGTATTCCCTTTGCGCCCTGTTTTCCATTTCCCATCTTTAGCCCCCCGAAGTGTATAGCAATATTGCCACACCTGGGTGAGCCTTCTTATGGGTCCTTGGTTTTTTCAATCGGGCACCGCCCAGAGACCCTGCCAAACAGCAAGTATTCTCTGGACATCCCAACTGGGGATATCTCCTGAATCAATTAGAAATTCACCTGTGAGGCGCCATCTTCTTGTCATGATTCTGGGGCATTCACATAAGATGTGTAGAGGTGTTTCGATTGCCTCCTTGCACATTCGGCATAATGGATCTGTTTCCAGTCCCATTTTATACCTATGGTATCGCAAATCTCCATGTCCAGTAAGTATGTCCATTAGCTTGCGAGCTGTCTTTCTGCTAAGTTTCCTAAGCCCTTCTTCCCAGTGTCTGCTTATTGCGTTTCCGAGTGCGGCTTTAGCTTGTCTGCATCCTGCAGTTTTTACCCAAGCCCTTTGGTGTTCCTTCACCAGCCATTTCTTTAATAATTCTATGAGGTGGCTATGTGGCATCTTCACCATCATGCTTGGTTCCGCATGTTTTCCATTTGTACCTATCTTTGCTAGGTCATCGGCTATCTCGTTACCACGTATACCTACATGACTTGGTATCCATGTTAGCGTTAGCCGCTTATTCAACTCTGCCAGTCTATTTAGTGTCTTATGACATTCCCAAATTAGTCTGGACTTAGTGGTGTGACCATTCAGACTCTGTAACACAGTTCTGCTGTCCGAGTAAATGTATATCTCTTCGTCTTTGCAATTCTCCTGTGCCACTTTAGCACATTGCAGGATTGCAAATGTTTCCGCTTGGGAAATGGTATTGTATTCCTTTAAGGAATATATCCTACCCTTCCCATTTTTTCTGCAGTATACCCCTGCTCCGACTCCCTGGATATTCTTGGACCCATCAGTATACCAGAGTTCTTTGCCCTCCGGCACCCTAACACGTCCTTGACTCCAGTCATCTTTGCTAGGCAGACTGACTCTGTATCTCTTATCGAATAGGAACTCAGTGCTGCATCTATCAGTTCCCTCGTATAAGTTCTCTCTTAGATTTCGCGGGAGCGTACTTAGGAGTCCCCTGTCCGCCCGTCGATCTAAGAGATTTCTAACTCTTAAGTATCCTTTTATGGCTTCTGACTTAAGAGTGAGCTGAAAGGGCTCAATATTCGTTATGACACCCATAGCTTGTACTGGCGTGGTTCTTAGAGAATTGGTGATGCAGCGCAGGACCAATCCTCGTACCCTTTCCAGCATTTGGTTCGCAGTTTTCAAACCTGCTCGCTTCCACCAAATCACTGCCGAATACGTGAGTTTTGGTTTCAGAATTGCTGTGTAAATCCACATCATGGTTTCTGGTTTAAGACCCCAGTTCAAGTGCAAAGCTCGACGTGTTTGCCATAGTACTCTTATAACTTTATTACACTGATTCTCAAGGTGCTCTTTCCAGTTTAACTTACTGTCAAGAATGACACCTAGATATTTAGCTTTTTCTTTTATTTCTAGCCGTTTTCCTCCATATTCGAGGTGTTTTATGCTTGTTTTCCACTTATATTTACGTGTAAACACCATAACTTCCATTTTTTCCGGGTTAACCGATAGTCCACCTCCTTGGCACCACTTATATACCTTATTCAAGGCATTTTGCATGATGTCAAATAGTGTTTCTAAAAATGGTCCTCTAACTATTATTGCTAGATCATCTGCATATCCTACAACCTCACATCCCGTGTTGGTTAGTAGGCATAATAGTGTGTTCATTACAAGATTCCAGAGGGATGGGGAAATAACCCCCCACCCCTGTGGGCATCCCGTGTTCACCCAGCCAGTTACCTTGGTGTTACCCTTGGTCATTACCAGCTTTCTGTTTGATAACATGAGTTCGACCCAGTCAGTAACTGGCTGAGCTATTCCATGTCTCCTCATTGCCTCCTTGATTACTCTTTTGGAGGTATGGTTGAAAGCTCCTTCTATGTCTAAAAAGACCACTAGAGCGAAGCCTCCGTTTTCAATTTGTTCTTCAATCAGGTTCACTATTTTGCACAGAGCAGTCTCAGTAGAGTGTCCTGCTCTGTACGCATACTGATCCCTATGAAGTGGTCGTTCTTTTAAAGGTTTATCTTTAATATGTCTATCTATGAGCCTTTCCATTGTCTTCAGCATAAACGATGTAAGACTTATAGGTCGGAAGTCTTTAGGAGAAGTATAGCTCCCCTTACCTGCTTTCGGAATGAACGTCACTCTCGTTCCCTTCCAACTTTCTGGAATATGGCATAATTCCAGACTTGCCCTAATAAGTCTGGTCATTGGACGGATAATGCACTCCCCCGCCCTTTGTAATAGTGCGGGGTAAATACCATCCAGTCCTGGTGACTTATATGGCCCAAAAGATCCGATGGCCCACCTGACTTTGTCATCTGAGGCAATTTCGGTCCCCAGCACACTGCATGATCCGGTTTGGATCACCGCATGCTGGTTTCCCGTTCCGTAGTCGTTTGACTCATGAACTTCCATCGCCCCTTCCCCTTCTTTCGAGAAATCCGGGTAGAAGGATTCGATCAGGCGGTACAACGTTTCTTCGTCCGTCATGGTGTATTTATCATTTGGCAGTTTAAGTGCCCCCAATATGGCTTCAGGGTTTTTTGACAAAATCTTGTCCAACCGAGCTGCCTGTGAGCCTTTTTCTATATCGCTGCAAAAGTTGGCCCATGTTTCTGCCTGTGCCTTCTTAATTGCTGCTCGATAGCTACCTCTTTTACTTGCATAATGATTCCATTCGTCTGCTATACCTTTTTTCTGGGCCAGCTTAAAGGTTTTCCTTACTTGTTTCTTGAGATACTCTAGGTTCTCGTTCCACCAGTAGGTTTTATCTCGCTTACCCACCAATGTGGGTCTACAGTTGTTCTCAAAAGCTGAGATAATTCCTTTATTTAGTTTATCAGCAGCTTCTTCAAGCTCCTTCCAGTTTCTTATATGTTCTGGAAAATTTGCTAGTGAGCTGCTTATTTCTTCCTTGTAGGTTATCCAATTTGTCTTCTTCGGTTTCCTGGTCCATGTTCTAGGATTTGTACCAGGTCCCACTAACTCGAAAACAATTTTGGCATGATCAGATAGTGTCGGTTCATCAGATACCCTCCACCTCTTGATCCTATTTGTAATTTCTCCAGTACATAACGTGATGTCCAATACTTCTGCTCTAAGTTTATTACAGAATGTTGGCGTTGTACCAGTGTTTAGAATATCTAGTTTGGTTGTGGCTAGATATTCTACCAGTTCCTCTCCTCTCCTATTGATGTCTGTGCTCCCCCACAGTATGTGATGTGAGTTAGCGTCACAGCCTATTAGGAGCGGTAAGTTTTTACTCTCACAGAAGGTAATTAACCTTTTAACTTCCGTGGGTGGATTTACCTCTCCATCATATGGAAAGTACGCTGAGGCAATGACTATGTTTCCAATGCCTTCCGATTCCGTCCTCACCGCTGTCAGGTCTCTTGTACAGAAATCCATCAGCGGGGTTACATTTACTCCCTTAGTGATGATACACGTTCTGGGCGTCTCAGCTTGCATGTCCCTGTAACAAACAAGCCCCTTTCCCTTTAAACCCTTGATTGTTCCTCTCACCGTCCATGGTTCATGGACCAGTGACAGGCTTGTGTGCATCTCTGCCAAACCCTTACGCAATAGTGCAGAAGAGTCTTTGCAGTGATGCAAGTTAATTTGTGAGATTTGCAGCGCCTTGAAGGTCATTATTTCGAGCTTCTCGGCACTGCTGCCTCTTTATCAGACTCCGCTACCGCCGGCGCGTGTACTTTGAAAGTGACACGCTCCAGTGAGTAGAAGGGTCTGCAATCTAGAGCCTGAAGGGCTCTAGCTTGGGACTCCGGCATCTGCACCAGAAGAAAGTTGTCCTTCGCTGCAGCACTGTCGGTAGCCCCCTTGTCGCATTTTACGACCCGCCATGTTGCGGTATTTAGCGTCGGATTGTACCGCATCAGCCTCTGAAGAACCAGCTCCGTGGGTTTCGGTGCTCCCGGTATCCACGCGCTGGCCTTCACCAGCCTCTGCAGCACCTCCGTTCCGCTGTCTGTCAGAGCAGGACCCCGCCAAGATTTTAGTCCGGGCACGATCCCACTCAGCCAATCCGCGGACCGTTGATCCTCTGCTATTATCACAAACACTCCCCCCCTGCAGAAGGACGCAACAAACTTTGGCAGCTGCTCAGGAGGAAGGACATCTGTCTCCTCCTCCAGAGCATTCCTGAAGTCTTCAAACTGTCCTGTAGTAAGAAGCACCTCAGGATATTCTGCTGATGTCACGACCCTCGACAGAGGGTTCGTTCTCTGTGCTGTTGTCAGTCCCACACTACATTTCGGCTTTTCAGCACTCTGAGTGTTACTTACCTGTGCCGGCTTGTTTTTATGCCGTTTTTGTGTCCGCGGGTCCTCTGGCGGCGTGTCCTTCCCTCTTTTCCCCATAAGAGGCGTTGAGGGAGGTCTCTCCGCGCTTTGAGCCCGCATTTCTTGCTTTCTGAGCTTTCGCCTGCGGTTTTTCTCCGCATAGCGTCCACTCGTCCAGCTTCTTCCTTCATTGGTATCCATCGGCATTCCAGCTCCCGGTTCGGGATTGGACACCGTCAATGGCCCATCAGGATTTTTAAATTCAGTGGGTTGGTAAGCAGACATCCCACTGGGCGCCGCCTGCTCACCTACCTTTACTCCAACTACCGGTGACACCGAAGTTACCACCGGCAAATTGGTTGTGTTGAGAGTTGGGATCTCTCCAGCAATTATTAGCAATTATTTGCAGTTTTTAGCAGTTACTAATAGATTATACCAATTATTTGCAGTTATATTCAGTTATTTGGAGTTATATGCAATTTCTTTATAATTATATTATAGCACAAAAATAGAAGTGCAAATAATTGCTATTAACTTTTATAATATCTGTCAAATTTTGTGTTATAACTTTCAACAAAGACTAATAACTGCAGATAATTATTTGTAACTGTAAATAACTGCAAATAACTGCAAATAACTACAAATAATAGTGATTAGCGTCTCAAACCCAACTAAATATTTTAGTTATTTGCAGTTATTTGCAGTTATTTGCAAATACTATTTCCGCCAGGGCAATACTTGATTATATATTCTGGAGTCTAAAAATTCTTAATTTATTGAAACTCCTCGTATGAAATCTTTAATTGTCTGAGACAAATTGTTTAAATATATAATCCCCAAAGTAAGAATAATCAAGTGGATAAAATTTTAAAAATGTTAAACTTGTTATATACAATACCTGAAAATCATAATTATCTGCAAAAAGTGGAAGAACAGACGAGATCAACTTTCTTTTCGTTGGAAACAAACTTTATATAATCTTAAAATTTTCTTGTTAGCATTAGATAAAACAACACTATATTCAATATTTTTCATTGCAATATTTTTCTCTTTTTCTTTTCTAGCTCTATATGCAAATCCATTTAACTTTGTAAATCTGCATTAATAAAGCTGCTATACCACGAATCAAAATAAAATGACCACTAATATAACCCTTAGTATCTACATTTATAACTAAATCTTGAAATTTATCTGCTAATGTTTTAATATAAAAGCTTTTAGTTTTTCAGTATGATTACTATAGTATAAAAATACTCGTTGTACTCTGGAACGAACGAATGTTTCCAGTAAATAATCTAAAAGTGGAGTAGTAACAACAGGCTAAAATACACTAGGATAAATTTGTTCGACAAGTTTTAAAATACCCACAATATCATATGTAAAAATAATAGCTTGTAAAGTATCTTGTTTGTCATATTACGTATAATATATTTAATGCCAAAATATTTACATTTATTTCTTTCCTATTGATCATCTAATGCGAGTTGTTAAACTAAAGTACAATTCTTCTTCCAGTGATCGGCAGCAAGTGTCAACATTACATCTGCAGTCATTTTGAATTATCAGCGACGTTGCCAAATTATTATTTTTACTATAAGTAGATAGAGCACAGCGGCTGTCAAGCCGAGCGGGTTCTAAGCCACTTACCATCTGAGCACGCGATTTCTACCTTACCGACTATGGGTTCTGATCCCCGCTAAATGTTATTTTATATAGGTTAAAATGATCGTTAAGATGGAAATATACTTTACTGACAGTCCTGAGCCTTGTAGAATTCTACCCTATCGACCATTATTTCAAATATCATTTATGTAGATTTATGTACGTTTATATACGTTAAAAAAATCGTTAAAATGAAAAACTACTCTATCGGTTTGCAAACTTAAAGAAAGAAATCTGTTATACCTCTAATTTCTAGCAAGAAAAAAACTCTTCCTTGCCCACCCAACCGAGAGTTAGGTTAAGCTGCGCAGAGAGAATCACCAGCGCGGCGGTCGTCGGTGTCGGCGTCGGCGTCGGCGTCGGTGTCGGCGTCGGTGTCGGCGTCATAGTTTTACTTACCTACCCAACTGTTGCTCCAACGACGTAAAGAGAGAGAGAGAGAGAGGTTGTGTTACGATTCTCGTGCAAGTTTGAGAGTTTTTAATGTTTGATTAACAATACAAATTAAGTCATAGAATGCTTTAAAAGCAAAGTTTTTTTTTATATGTTTATAAATATAAACAAAGTCATTTGTTTATGTTTAGTTGGTTTGTCCGGCATTTTGTTTTTTTAAACAATCAGAGATCGTCTTATAACTAAAGTTACTTATGAAAGAAGGAAAGGAATAGAAAAGGAGAATTACAAAATGATTCTAGCTTATAAATCTGTTTTAATTGTATTTATTTATTTAAAAAAATGATAGTACATTAAAAATATAGTTTATTTTGTAAAAAATGTAGATATGTTATATGTTTTGCACTCATTGTAACTTAAAATATATCAATTATTACTAGTATTTATAAAAAACGCAAAATTAATTTTAATATCTATATAAACTTTATTAAGCATCCTCCTAGATACTTCATAATTACTTCTCGATTTTGAATTTCAGTATGTAAGGTATTGTATGCCTCCTTGTTCTCAACAAGCAGAGTGCTAACTCTTCCTGGTAGAAATATCGTGAATGAATTATCTACCTCTACGACAATTTTATCTCCATATCTTGTGTGCACACTTTTCATGTTAGTAATTTTATAATTTTCGTTTTCATCAAGATCTCACAACCTTCTTGTAGGAAGAAAGATTGGGGTACCCGCAGCTTCATTAATTAAATCCATTGTATCTGAAAGAAAAAAAAATTTTTTTATTAATATTTTACAAGTATAAAAATATATAAATACCAGTAATTGTATTCGAAGAACAGTTGGCAGAAAATTCGTGATTAAAACGATTAATTATTTCCAGCAAGTGTTGTGGTTAATTCATGCCATAAAGAACATACATTCTCCAACATTAAATTGTCTAAAGCTTTCGAATTATTCCACACCCAGTGATGCAATACGACAGCGTTTTGCGCTGCACAATTTTTGGTCCACCCTGGTGGATGATGTGAGCATGTTATTCCTCTCTGCAATCCGTCTCTGTGAAGCGAGGGGCAGTGAACGTCGTCGAGATTGATAATATATTTAAAATAAGGTTTTAACCACCGTTTCTTCTCTAACCCTTTTACATATATCATCGGCTCTATACCCTCGTTTTCCTCCTCCTCCTTATGAGTGAGATTGAAGAGAAGTTTTGGAAACTCGTGGTAATTTACCTCACCATCCTTCCATGCAAGTCCATGAAAATTTTTTTCTAACCAAAGATTTTTCGATTTGTCAGCAGCTGTTAAATTGTCCCAAGAATGAGGTGGTTTTATCGTGTGTACACTTGGCACTGCACTAGCTTGACTAACGTCAATGACTGCCAGTTCCTTCAAAATATTTTCACCTCCACTCTTAACCCATTGTAAATCAATAACAAATTCCATTATTTGTTTAAAAATAAAAAATTAATATAATAAAAATGAAAGTATACCTTTTGAAAAGAATTAACTAATGACACTCTGTGTGTTAGCATCTAAATTTATAGGGCAGAAATATCAACCCCCCACAGTAAAAAAAATTACATTGACAAATAAAAAATTGCATGCGCGCGCAAGCTTTTCAGTGATTCGCAGTATAACTACCCCACTACTATAATAAAATTAAATTGACGAATGAGATCATTAATGCTCAGGCAAATCATTCTGTTATACGCTAACGTACAACATAAACATTTTTTAATTCGTTCAAGAAGTCCCCAGCGACTATCTAGATCTCGCGTATTACTATTGGTAGCCCCTCTACCGCGAGTTATGCGCGCGCATAATGTTGCGCAAATCTCCTACCTAGCTGCTGTTATATTTATTCGCGAACTCCCCACCGCTTGCATGGTCGTACTCCCCACGACTTCTCAAATTAGTCCCCTTCCATTATATGTTATGCGCGCGCATAATGTTGCGCAAATCTCCTACCTAGCTGCTGTTATATTTATTCGCGAACTCCCCACCGCTTGCATGGTCGTACTCCCCACGACTTCTCAAATTAGTCCCCTTCCATTATATGTTATACGCGCGCATAATATTGCGCAAATCTCCTACCTAGCTACTGTTCTATTTATTCGCGAACTCCCCACCGCTTGCATGGTCGTACGCCCCACAACTTCTCAATCCCCCCTCTCTTTCGAGCACCTGATTCCCCTTCTTTACAATTGCGCTCTATAAATTGCGGTGCATTCTCGCGGCGGATCTTTTTCAACATCATCCCGAGGCACCTGTGGTCGATGGAAGACACCTCGTATCAAAAATAGCAACGCAGTCTACCATTCACAGAGGAAACCAGTGTCAAGCGGTGGAGAAGGAGAAGAAGAAGAGAGAAGAAGGAGACGGATTGAATATTCAGTAAGTAAGCGTCATGTGTTTCTCTTTCTCTCTCTCTTTCTCATACTCTTTAAACACGTACAAGCGCAGAGCGCCCACTTAATGCGCGTCTTTCTCTCTCTCTCATATAATCATATACTCGTATAGACATATCTATTGAATATCCAGTAAGTAAGCGTCATGTGTTTCTCTTTCTCTCTCTATTTCTCATATTCTTTAAACACGTACAAGTGCAGAGCGCCCACTTAATGCGCGTGTCTCTCTCTCGTATACTCGTATACTCGTATAGACATATCTATACGGTCGCTTTCTTTAGTATATTAGGAGCCATCTACCGTTCTTTTTCGAGATTGGATAGGACCGTTTGACACAACTGCTCAGTTTTGATACATCAAGCGCCATCTCTTACTGGTGTCCCACACTACAGCATTCTGTATCATCAATAGGTAAGAAATTAAACATTTCTTTTAAACTTGCATGCAATATTACATTTTTTTAATTAGTTGATGAATATACGATAATGTATTGAGCTTAATATGTAAGCCAATAAATAATTTACTTCCCTATGAAACGATCCCCGAAAAATTAGTTCTAAGTATTGAGATATATAAATTTATTAAATATTATTTTTAAAAAATGTGTGCAATTTTAAAAATATGGTTTAAGCAATATAAAAATATATATTAATTTTTACTTACATATTAAAAATATATAACCGCATTATGAAGCAAAATTTTCGTTCAACACAAATTATTCTTTTGTATCTGCAACTGAGTCTATTGATCTATCCATGGATCACATCTCACTCTTTAATGTTTATACTTCAGTATCGATACTATACTATTTATAAACAAGTATCGAAAAGAATTTGGTACTATAGATTTTTTAATCAGTCGATCACGTACCATTGAGTGTACACGTGTCAAAGTTTTTTGCTTAATATCGTTAGATATTCTCATTTAATAATAAAAATGAGTTTAATAAAAAAAACTACTAAGACTACAACAACTGTAGTTATAGAAAGCAGATACCCGGTCCAAAAGTGTACTGATAAATATTGTAAAGTTGACCATAGTAGGGATCCTCGCTCATTTTTAGATTTACCATTGCCTTCGTTTTATAAGGAATTTATAGAAGAATTTCGAACACAGCAACAACAACAACAACAAAATCCTGAAAAACATCAACAACAACAACAACAAAATCAGGATCAGCAGGTAAGTTTTAATAATTTTACACACATATATATCAATTGTGATGTGGTATTCGCGTACCCGATTAAATTAATTAATTAATGTAATTAATAAAAACCGTTGGGCCGCGTTGCCCAATACCGCGCACACAATTATTTATTTATCGCGAACTGCGGGCTGTCGCCAGGAACACGAGTTCGCTGGGACGTACGGTATGGAGGATTCGGGCGATCCTCCTTGCCTCGACACGATTTGTGAAAATTAAAGGATGTCGGCGGGAGCGGGGAGAACAATAAAAGCACACAGAATTAAAAATAAAAATAAAAGATGCATTTATTTCATCTGATTTAACAAGATGGCCATCCAGGCCTCGTGCCGCGACAATGATTGTTTCGCGCGGGCGGAAGTATCGGGAGTCAACCGGATCGAGATCCTCGCCTGCGGTTGACTCCTTCCTGATCTCCGCTATTCGGGTACCGGCGTACCCGAACACACTCCCGATGTACACACACACATACACTCGGGTAAGGGGGGGACGCGCGGTAATGTAATTAGACTTACCGGGGTGCGCCCCGTGGATGGCCCAGCCGATCCGTGTCCCTTTGTCCTCCTGGGCAACGGAGGACGACGTCGGCTGCGGTGGTGGAAGGCGGCCCTGTGCCGCGGCGAGTGTTTCGCGAACCGCGTCCGCACTCACACACTGACTTCCCGTCCTTAACACACACACCAGGTCACTCGCGGTACACCTCGCGAGGACGATCCGGGTAGTCGACGGCTTTGCGCCTCACGCGCCTTTGCTTAGCCGGAAAACTCTAACACTCGACACCGGATAGTTTGTCCACCTCGAGCGGCGGATCGGGACATACTGATTAGGCAATCGCCTAATTTTCGAAAAAGGGATGAGAGTGGGAAACACACACACACTCTCGCGCTCTCATCCCTACGTACTATTGCGCGCGTAATTGTATACTTGATCGTCGTAAACAAATGTCGTCGGTTGGCCTTGACATACGAAAGGCTCCGACGACTTACAATTCGACAATTTAAATACTCTATTCGTCGTGAATAGATTGTGTGACGATTTCCGTCACACAATATATATATATATATATACTAGGGGGGCTTCGCCCCCCTGCGCGCTTCGCGCGCCAACCCCCTATTTTTAATTTCGAAAAAGATTTTTCGTAATAAATTTATTTTAAATAATGTTTTAAATTATATTACTTTTTCACTACCATGGACACCTTAGAAATTAAACCGATTCACACAACACCTTGGAGGTACTGTTATAATGCATTGGGTTTTATACCAAAAATTTAATTTTTTTTTAAATACGATTATAATTTATAAATCAAAGTTTTTACCAAAATTTAGTATAATGAAATCAGAATAATAGTAATAAAAAAAAATAAAGACATTAAATGTTAACTGTAAATTTTAAACTATATGAATTCTTATAAAGCTTAAATTTATATTTTAATAATTATAAATGTTAATAAAAAATTAACTTACCAAAATAGTAAAGTGCATATACTTACTAAATTGTAGTATTTAGTAACTACTTATGAAAATTTTGGAATATTTTAAACGGATTAAATAGAACTTCACCTCCTTAAATTAATTTCTTTAATGACAAAGGATCATCGCCAAAAGTTCTATGGCATTAATATTTTGTACTTTTAGAGTAATAAGACTTTCTTCTTAAATAAATAAATTTTTTTATTATCTTTTATTAATTTTATAGAACTATTTATATAATTTTAGTGGCATATAAATAAAAACCTGTTTCTTCCATTTCTCCCGTAATTCGTAATTTGCACCCTCTTTCAAAATTTGTGTTTTAATTCATAATTTTATCCAATTTATTTTTTCCTTCAGTTACAGAGCCCATATATTTATCTTCATTATTATAATCAAATTCATTCCTTCGAAAACCTTCTGTTTCTAATATATACATACTTGTTTATTTAAAATATTGTTTTCTATAAATAAACATAATCTACTCACTTATATATCCATTCAATTTTGAAATATTAATAAAAAAATATTTAAATTAAATGCTCCTAAATTAATAGTTTTTGAAAATCTATTGAAATATAATTAGTATTTTATATTGCCACTGTTAAAATTTGAATTTTCTTTTGCCTATACTGTTTATAATAGAATTATCTTCAAAATGCAATAATTAATTTATTTAATTTTTAACTTATTGTATATTTCACATATAGATATTTGGAAAAGTGTATGTTATACTTGATTAATATTTATTTAATCTTCAAACAATTTTGCATCTGTATTTAAAGCATTACATTGCATTTTAGATCCGTTATTATATTATTGAGTATACGTTTAAACATTTTATGAGTTTCATCAAGAATGAGTAAGCTAATACACATTCTTTTAAGTTATGTTCAAAAATTTTTTTTTGCGCAAGGAAAAAATACATATATTATGTATTCTTGAAAAAACAATTTTAAAATATATATATATTATATAAATATTCCGCCGCACGCACACACACCCACATACATACATACATATATATACATATATATGGTCTATTTCACGTCAAGTGGTACGATGAAAATTTTAAATCACTCCAAAATTTGAGAACAGGCTGGAAACATCTTCCAGAACATACAAAAAAAATTTAAGTGTTAAAAATAATTTGCTTAAGAGTTATTCGACCATGAAAAGTGGAAATTTTTCAATTTTTTAGAAAAATTTCTATTTTTTAAGCCATTTATCTCAAAATCTGTTGATTTTTTTGAAAAAACATTACAAACAACTTTTGTTTAAATTAATTTTTAGAACTTATCTACCATGGTTACATTTCTTAATTTTAAAATCTCGAAGAGATAGAACACCCGGACATATTGAATATCAAAAAAAAGGCTACCACACCATAATCGATTTTAATCTAATACCTCTCAAAAGTTCACATTTTTCGCGAGCTTTCGAATGCCTTGGGTTAGCTTATTGGCCAAGACGGCTGTTGTAAGTTATGTCTCATAAACCTCATAAAATCACTAATTTTCACGTATTTTAGGACATAACTTACACCAAAGGTGTAATATATATAATATATATATGGGGTATTCCACGTGAAGTGGTCCGATCAAAATTTTAAAATGCACCAAATTTTGAGTACACATTGCAAATGTTTTTCAGAATACAGAAAAAAATTTTTCGGTACTGGAATTTATTAGCTCAAAAGTTATTATAACCTCAAAAAGTGAACTTTTTCCAGTTTTTTTCAACACCAGCTGGGTTTATCGCTATTTAACCCGAAATCTATCAACTTTTACTATACAACAATATATGTAACATTCGTTGCTAATTATGTGTAGAATTTATTCTTCTGGATTAGATTTTCTAATCTCAAGGTCAATATTACTTAAACTACATGTCAATATTCAACTTTAAAAAAAGTGTAAGTGCGCCACAATTGATTTTTTTATCCAAAAGTCTAAAAGAAAGCTTGGAGCAATACATTTCAAATGGTCTGTAGCATTTTTATGGCCTTCAATTCTGTAAAAAGTTATGATAATTTAAAGAAACACCATATTTTTTTAAAAATTTAAATGGGAAATACCATGTTAATTTTTGTGAATTTTTTGTCTTTCTTTAAATTATCATAACTTTTTACAGAATTGAAGGCCATAAAAATGCTACAGACCATTTGAAAGGTATTGCATCAAACTTTCTTTTAGACGTTTGGATAAAAAAATCAATTGTGGCGCACTTACACTTTTTTTTAAGTTGAATATTGACATGTAGTTTAAGTAATATTGACCTTGAGATTAGAAATTCTAATCCAGAAGAATAAATTCTACACATAATTAGCAACGAATGTTACATATAATGTTGTATAGTAAAAGTTGATAGATTTTGGGTTAAATAGCGATGAACCCAGCTGTTGTTGAAAAAAACTGGAAAAAGTTCACTTCTTGAGGTTAGAATAACTTTTGAGCTAATAAATACCAGTACATTTGCAATGTGTACCCAAAATTTGGTGCATTTTAAAATTTTGATCGGACCACTTCACGTGGAATACCCCATATGTATGGTAATGAACAATTAACTTACCAAAAATAGTAAAGTGCATATACTTAATTGTAGTATTTAGTAAAAACCTATTAAAATTTTAGATTATTTTAAACGGATCTAAATAGAACTTTACCTCCTAAAATTAATTTATTGAAGTCATCGCCAAGAGTTCTATATGTCATTAATATTTTGTACTTTTAGAGTAATAAAACTTTCTTCTTAATAAAATTAATTTTTGTATTAGTTTTAAAGAATTATTTATAATATGTTAGCGGTATATAAATAAAAACCTGTTTCTTCCATTTCTCCCGTAATTCGTAATTTGCACCCTCTTTCAAAATTTGCGTTTTAATCCATAATTATATCCAATTTATTTTTCCCTTTAGTTACAGAGCCCATATATTTATTTTAATTATTATAAACAAAGGCATTCCTTAAATAACCTTTTGTATCTAATAAATACATACTTGTTTATATAAATATTGTTTTATATAAATATACGTAAACTACTTACTTATATATCCATACAATTTTTAAATTTGATTTGAATAATATTTAAATTAAATACTACTAAAATAATAATTTTCGAAAAACTTTTGAAATGTAATTCGTATTTTATATTGCCACTGTTAAAATTTGAATTTTCTTTTGCCATTATTGTTTATAATAGAATTATCTTAAAAATGCAATAATTAATGTATTTAATTTTTAATATATTGTATATTTCACATATAGATATTTGGAAAAGTGTATGTTATACTTGATTAATATTTATTTTATCTTCGAAAAATTGTGCATATTTTTAAAAACATTACATTAAATTTTAGGTCCGTTTTTATTTTATGAGTTTTATCAGGAATAAGTAAACTAATACACATTCTTTCAAGTTATATTCACAACTTTTTTTTGCGCACGGAAAAAATACATATATTATCTATTCTTGAAAAAACAAATAACACGTACACACACACACGTACACGCACACACGCACACGCACACGCACACGCACACACACACACACGTACACGCACACACACACACACACACACACACGCACGCACGCACGCACGCACGCACACGCACACACGCACGCACGCTCGCGCACAAACATACACACTTATATATATGACATATATATATATATATATGTTGAATTCTGAATTCTTAGACACGGCGGCGGCGGCGGGGGCGAAATATTTATATATTATAGATATATATATATATATATATATATATATATATATATATATATATATATATATATATATATATCTCTATAATATATCAATATTTCGCCGCCGCCGCCGCCGCCGCCGCCGTGTCTAAGAATTCAGAATTCAACATATATATGGGTGGTTCTCTGTGACATCGAAGATAAAAAAAATAAATATTGCTATAACTGTGGGAATATGTTTTAGAGGTATCCAGTAGTTCTCCTGAATTTTTTCAGATTTTTTCTGGGCCACTATTTTAAGTTACAGAGAGTCAAAGTTGACATTTTAGCACTTTTTTGCATTATATGCCCATTTTCATGAATTTTTAGCTCCCAGGGGATGCATTTTTCACTAAAAACATAAGTATGACTATTTTTGTAAAATTTTCCGAACTTTTCATTAAAAATACTTTTAAAGACATCATTGTATGCTGTCACACTCTTGTAAGCCATTTAAACCTGTAATGGTAAGTGATGTACTCACTTAACATTATACGAATCAGGTAGGTAGAGTCGAATGCTATAAATAGATATAGGCATATTCGACGGCGCGAGCGACTGATACCCGCGCGAGGAGAGAGGTAATTGGTGGGAGAGTCGCGCGCGCACGACAACTCGATAGAGAGACACGATCGCGACGACACGTGAGAGAGACATCCCGGTTTAATTGTATTTTTTTTTCTATCCGGAAGTTTCCGTGAATTTCAACCGGTTGTCCTGTTTGTTCGATATACCGCGGGTGACTTTTATTTACGGTGCATTTTTGGTGCAGTGTTGATATACACGCTTACGCGACAAAGTGATCGGTGGTCGAGATATTCTCCCACCGACATTTATTTCTTTTAAACGGCAAAGAGACGGTAGGAGAAAGGATTTGTTGTTCTTTTCCGGCATTCGAGGTCCGAGGAAGATTAATAAAAGTAAGTGGTACCACTTCCGCGTTAATAATTATTATCCGGTTTATTTAATGCGAGCGTACGAATATTATTAAGATAGTTAGTTCGCGTACCCCTTTCCCCTCTCGCGTTGAGTCAGTGTTTTCGACTCAATCTCCGTGCGTTTTGACCTCGACCATATAGTTAAATGTTATTATTTTAAATCATCTGTTTTTAACTAAATAAATCTGTCAATTGTTAATTTAGTTCAACCTGTGTTGATTTATAATTTTATCTAACCGGCGTATTATAATTTTATTCCTCCGTTTCCCTTCGATTCGTATTATAAGATACGAATTTTCGCGGACTCACTTTTAATTTTCTTTCCGCGGTCCATTTTAGGAAAGAATATCATTATTTTTACCTACTGTTGTTGGAAATCGTAATTCGATTTCCATACAACCTTAACGGCAAGTGTGCGGTCAGGTAACCGCAGCCGCTGCGCGGGAATATTTTTGTAAACAACATATATAGATATATATATTTTATCGAGTCATTAAGTGTACAATATCTAGTCGGCGAAATTGTATAAGTTCGTTCGACACGAACTAAAAATACGTAATACGGACGACTCGGTAAGTTTTCCCCGGGCAAGCACACCGTTACATGGCGCCCAACTAAGTGAAGGAAAAAGTCCCTAGACGTTAGGATAACTGATTGCGCGTACACGGCGCGCGACAAGGGAATAGGAACGGACCGGAATTGAATTGTTTGAACATATGCTCGGTTGATGTACGGGTGTTTAAGGATTAATACGTTAGTTACGTGGATTAATGTATTAATTATTGTCGACAATTGAATTAATTGAATTGCAATTAATTTCAATTAATAAATTATTGTGTTTGACAATAGTTTAAATAACTTTATCGGATTTTCTTCGTTTTTTTTTTGTTTTTATCAGGAAGAAATCCGAAGTCGACAATAATAAAATTTTTTTAGATAATTATTGTCACACGTAAATCATAATAATTTTAGATTTATTTATTTATATGAGACAGAATGGTTTGAGGTCCGCGATTTAATAACACGTGTCCCTGATTCCGTATAGGTTAGTCGGAAAATTAGCGAGAATAATTTTTGCGACTTAATAAAAATTGTTAATACCTGTGCAAGGGTGTGATTTTTGAAATTTGCTTTTGTTATAATTTTGACTACGCGTATCGGCTCTCGCGTCATAATAAAAATTGTATTTATTTTTTTTATGTAATACGCGATTGTAAGAGGTCACTGCGTCAGATATTCTATATAGTTAGGTAGGAATATATTTATTTGTTAATTTATTTATTGATAATTTATTAATTTATTTGTTAATTTGTTGACGAATTTGTTTAATTTTAAGTATATTTGCGTGCGCTGGTGACCGAGAGCCGAGGGTAATCCGTTTTCTTCCTCATTTTTTTTATCGGATTAAAAATTTTTATTATTTGTTTATTACTTCGTTTGATTTATTTATTGTACGAAAGTTTTTTTTTGGTTTTGTTGTAGATCGGGTACAGTATTTTAAAATAAATTAAACTGAAACGCGTATAACAAATTTAAATTGAAAGTGAAATTTAATTTAGTTTGTGAAATAGTTGTCAAAATTGTAAAATTTTTTATCACAAGCAAGTTTCAAATTGGTGAGCGTAAGGTGTTTGTTTAAAAGGGAAAAGATCACAATCTTCAACACAGTGGCCCAATAATTTAGTAGTTTAACGCCACCTAGTGTTGAATAACAGGACCTTGCACAAGTACCTGCGGAAGCGATTTTTCTTTATTTTTGTTTTGTTAAGAAATCGGCGATAATTTTAAGTTAGTATGGCAGAGTCGATGACTAACCAGATTGACAACTGGATTGATACTCAATCCGGTGAACAGATCAAGGCTCACCTCGAATCGTTGGAGATGCGGGTTAACGGCCCAAATTATAAGAGAGCCGAGCGTCTCCAACGGTGGTTAATGGGTAATTATACGGCTCAGGATTTCGCTGAAGAAACAAATCTGTTGGCAGATCGCGAAAGGCGAAATAGGCGGAGGTCGGATTGGTTTGAGGCTATGTTCGCCCAGAATCCGGCACTACCTGATCCGGATTCTGATCCAAGTGTTGTAGAAGTTTTACAACAGACTCTTGCGCTGGACGTTCCAGACATAGAAAGGCAAGAGACAGACGTAAATGCTGAGGTAGATCAGCATACGGAGGATCAGCAATCCGAGGTCTCCAGCCAAGAAACTAACGAAGAGGAATGGATCACGTTAGTTTCTACAGGCGGAGCACAGTTTGAAATACCGGAAACATTCGCTGCGATGTTGACGTTGCAGTTGAAACAACAGGCCGTCATGACTGCACGGATAAAAGATTTGGAAGATCAAGTGAGTGCTCTGAGATTGGACTTCTACGCCCGCGATGGTACGCAGAGAACGAGTACCAACAGAAATAGAGAGCCGAACCAACATGTCCGATTCCAGGACACGTATACGTGTCACACACTGGATGATATGGACGAAAGACCACGACAGGTGCAGGCAGAGTGTGAGGGTTATCAAGCACTTCAAGCACCTGCTAGAGGAGCTTTGGGGAGGGGCGAGATATGGAGACAAGGTCAGCCTCCATATTCTAGCTCTCCCTACCCTAGTCGGATGGACTCGAACGTAACCGGCCAGTCTACAACTAGATCGGCCGGGACAGTGCGCGATGTCGGCGCAATTGTTCGTAAGTGGGGAGTTCGATTCTCTGGAGACAAAAGCCAGAGTATTGAAGCATTTCTTGCGCGAGTAGAAGATTGTAGGATACTCGCCAACCTCAGCGAGGACGAGGTGTTACCGTCCTTGTCGGAACTTCTCACCGATAACGCAGCTACGTGGTATCGGAATGTGAAGGACAGATGGCACTCATGGCAAGATTTTGTGAGATACGCCAAGATGTGGTACGGAATGGGCCAGAGTTATCAACAACGGCTCATCGAGGAGTCTAACGCTCGCACGCAAGGCGAAGATGAGCCGGTAAGGGATTATATCACCTGCTCGATTGCGATTATGCGTAAGCTCAAGCCAATTCCGGACGAGCGGAGCCAGTTAGATCACCTGTACCGCAATATGCTACCTCAACTCCAACGTTTATTTAAGAGAGTTGAAGCTCGGTCGATCGAGAGTTTTTTGCAATTGGCGTTGGACGCCGAGCAAACACTCGAACGAGAAAAATTATATCGGCCGCCTCCCGCAGAAGAGGACTTGATGCTACCTGAGTTAGCATATAAGTCGCGGAATAAGAAGCGGCCGAACGCTAAACCAAAGGTAGCAAGCGTAGCCAAGGAATTGAGTGAACCGGCTCCAACAGATCTTTTGGAACGGTTCACCAAAATCCTCGAGGAGACGCTAGTCTCCGTTAAGACGAGTTGCCATACAGCTGGGGTGAGAGGCAAGGTAGATGTCTCTCAAAGCTAGAAGACCCACAGGTCACCTCCTCGGTTCAAATGGGGACAGAGGAAGGGTAATCGCAAGAGTCCTGACCGACAGTCATCGAGTGGCCATACGTCAAGAAACGACGAGAAGTCGAATGCCGGTGATAAGGAAAAGCGAAAGGAGGTTGTCCCCAAGCCCGTAGCTTGCAATATATGTGGCAAACTGGGCTATACAATTAGGACGTGTCCTGATTGTGCAAAAAACGCGCGGGGAAGCGGCTAGAGGGGACAGCCGCTGATCCCGAGGTTGAGGGAGTCCCCGGAGAAGCGGTCGTAATCCTCGAATCTCGAGGCAGTCAAGCTGCAGAGAAGCGTCAAGAAGATCTGACGATAAGTGATCCCAGAGAAGTTAGGACGGATCCGGTCACGAGTAAAATTTTAAAAATTACTCCGAAACCAAACCAGCGAGTTTATAGTCCAGAAGATGAGACGCGCTGGTGGGGTCAAATCGATATCGGTGGATACCGGATCCGAGCGTTGTTTGATCCAGGTGCATCAACAACGGTCATGGGTTTGAACGGTTTGCAGTTGGCAACCGCTCTTGGCAGATCCATTCTCGATAAGCAAGCAGGTAGTGCTAAGCTTGCGGATGGTAGCACACACCAGTTGTGTGGACATGTTATGCTACCTTTTACCATGGGTAAAGACACGCGAGATATACGGGTCGCAATTATGCCAAATTTAGATGCGGAATGCTATTTAGGAGTGAATTTCATTCGAGCATTCCGAGCAGTTCTAGACCCAGACTCCGATTGTTTATACTTCAAAGGGTCATCACAGTTATTACAGTTGGAAGTGGCAAGTATTGAAAGTGGACACGCTTCGCTGTCGTCAGCGGGTGTGGCCGACGCGACAGAAGAGGAGCGCCGACAACTGCGTGAACTTCTGGATCAAGTGCTGTCCAGTACTTTGCCAAAGATCGGCCGATCATACGATGTTGAACATGTTATCGGTGTCGGTTCGGCGCGGCCGATCAAACAAAGGTATTATCCCGTCTCCGACAAGATTCGAGATGAGATGCATCGACAAGTTCGAGAGATGCTTGAGACAGGCGTTATAGAACCGTCTAGTAGTGGTTGGTCCAGTCCAGTGGTGATGGCTAAGAAGGGCGAAAATGCAAGACGTTTTTGCATTGACTTCAGGAAGGTCAACGCTTTGACCAAACCTGATGCGTATCCTTTGCCGTTTATGCAGGATATTTTACGCAAACTCAAGAGAGCCCGATATATATCTACGATAGATATGAAATGCGCCTATCACCAAATACCTCTACAAATGGAATCGCGCCCAATTACAGCATTTACGGTACCTGGAATGGGTTTGTTCCAGTTTACTCGTATGCCCTTTGGGTTGGCAAATGCTGGCGCGACGTTCCAACGTATGATAGACCAGGTGATTGGACCTGCTCTCGAACCGAATGCTTACTCTTACCTCGACGATATCATTGTCGTGACGGAAACCTTCGAAGAGCACAAACTGTTGCTAAAGGAGGTGTTGACTCGTTTAACTGAAGCCGGTTTATCGGTAAACCGAGAGAAATGTGTTTTCTGTCAACCCGAAGTAAGATATTTGGGTGTACGAGTCAATCGTGATGGGATAAGACCTGATCCAGCCAAGACGGAGCCGATTCAAAAATATCCGGCTCCCCGAAATCTCAAGCAGCTGAGACGATTCCTCGGGATGGCATCTTGGTACCGACGGTTTATACCCGACTACGCTACAATCGCGGAGCCTTTAACGCGTCTTACGAAGAAAGACCAAAAATATGAATGGCTCCAAGAACAAGAAGGTGCATTTCAGCGACTCAAAGCACTGCTGATGACTGCACCCGTTCTACAGACTCCTGATGAGAATGGCGAGTATACCATTCAAACAGACGCCAGTGACACCGGTATCGGTGCAGTGTTAACACAGGTCGTTGACGGAGTAGAGAGAGTCCTGGAGTTTGCCAGTAGAGTACTCTCACCAGCAGAACGTAACTATAGCGTCTCAGAACGGGAATGTTTGGCCATAGTATGGGCAATTAGAAAGTTTCGACAGTATATTGAGGGTTACCGGTTTAAAGTTATAACTGATCATAGTAGTCTCCGTTGGCTGTGCAATATACACAATCCAACGAGTCGGCTCGCAAGATGGGCATTGGAACTCCAATCTCATAATTTTACAATTGAGTACAGGAAAGGAGCTCTAAATTATGTTCCTGATGCACTTTCTCGCATGTACGAGGAAGACGAGCCGGCCATAGCTTCAGTTTCTTGGAGCCAGACTACCAATGATCCTTGGTACCTCTCATGGCTGAAAGACGTATCAGAACGACCTAGAGATTTTCCGGAATGGAAGATAACAGGTAGCAATTTGTATTCGTATCGCGTCGATAATGAGTTAGACGACGTGATGGAGGACCATGACGCTTGGAAACTGGTTGTACCAGAGGAGCATAGGCAAGCCATACTCCGTGAGTGTCATGATGATCCGACTGCTGGACACTTAGGTAGGGAGAAGACATTTGCTAGAGTGGCTAAAATGTATTATTGGCCACGGTACTACGCCGAAGTCGGAGAATATGTACGCAAATGTCAGGTCTGCCAACAGTGTAAAGTGGAGCAACGTCCACCCATGGGTTTGATGGGTAGACGCGTGATAGAGAAACCATGGCAAGTTGTAGCAGGTGACGTCACTGGCCCACTTCCGCGGTCGACACATGGTTACGAATACATGTTGGTCTTTCAAGATTTGTTTACGCGCTGGATCGAGGCGGTCCCGATTCGGAAAGCTAATGCTAGGACCATCGTAAAAGAGTTGCATGAGCGAGTCATCACACGTTATGGTACCCCAGAGGTGTTTCTGTCCGACAACGGAACTGAGTTTAAGAATAAACTCGTGGATGACTATCTAGTGGAACGAGGGATTTTCCACACGACGATTCCTCCTTACCATGCTCAGGCTAATCCTGTTGAACGTGCTAATAGGACGTTGAAGAGAATGATCGCGTCCTATATCACAGAAAAGCACAACACATGGGATGAGAAACTCCCCGACTTAGTGTTCGCTCTAAATACAGCGATACAAAGCTCGACAGGATGGAGCCCGGCCATGTTAAACTATGGTCGGCAACCCGAGCCACCCGGTACAGCTCGTAGAGCGCAAGACGAGCTGGTTCAGCAACGTGTGGAATACCAACGCTTGCTTGAGTGGAGTGATCGGCTGTCAAGATTACCTGAGCTTTACAAGAAAGCATCGGCCAATGCGAGTAAAGCTCATGAAAGGCAAGCCGGTTACTACAATGCCGGGCGAAGAGCTGCATCTTTTGAAGTTGGAAACCTAGTGTGGAAGAAGAATCGAGTCCTTTCATCCAGTGCTCAAGGTATTTCGGCCAAGTTATCCCCGAAATACGTTGGCCCATATTTGGTAGTTTATAGCTACGGCCCGAACACCGTCAAAATACAAGATGCCCGAGGTAATGAAGAGAAATGTCATGTACAGTATCTCAAACCGTACTTATCCGAAGATCACGGGGATGAGTATGGAGAAGTAGACGACATCGAGATCGGTCAACCTACGCTGGAGGAGGAACCTGACAATACAGTTCCTGCGAGCGAAGACGTCTCGAACGACGAGACGCAAGCGAGCGAAGTTCCATGCGAGGAACATAACGGTAATCCGACCGAGAACGCGCTCCCCGTTAAACGAAGTAGAGGTAGGCCGCGCAAACATGCTAGAGTCGTTGCGATACCGCGAAACCGAGCGAATGTTGTCTCTAATGTAAGTCACCGTGGACAAGTTAAACGTGGTAGAGGTCGACCACGGGGTATGACAAAGCGTTAGTTAAGTAGGTTAGGCTAATGGAATTTACTCTGAGATTGGAATGACCCTGACAATTGGTATCTGTTTGTTTAGATGCTGATCCAGTTCGACAGCGAACAGCTGGAGCTGTTGGTGGCCCGCCTCATACAGAGTGGCATAAGTGAGCCACAGACGCTGGAGCTCCTCCATGGCATAACCACCGCCGTGGACCAGGCCGTGAGAGAGGAGGAGGAGGAGCGACGGCGGAGGCAGGCGGACCGAGACGCGGTGATGATAGTGGAGGATGGTCCGGATGGAATACCCGTCCATCCCTCCAGCGGCCTGGTAGTCGAGCCGGAACTACCCCAGGCTACCGGCCCGATCCCCGCAGGGCCACCACCGCCAAGGGCCAGGGCTGAACAAAAGCCCAGGGAGCCGGAGGTCCGGCTCCCCAACCAATTCCCGGGAGATTCAGAGGAGTATACTCCTCTTCGACGCCCGGGAAGAAGTACTCCGGATCCGAGCGAGGCTTCGACGTCTCGATCCGGTCCGACCCCACAGGATCTATCGGAGAACGGGGAAGAGGCGTGGTGCACCGTGTTGGAGGCATTGACCAAGGCCCGTGAGTCCTTTAAGGCCACGTCAATTGCCGAAAAACACGCCTTCGCCTTGTTCGATGAATTCAAGGCGAAGTTCCCCGAGGCCTCCGATAAAACTGATCCCTGGGAGGCCATGATTGAGCACCGCAAGGCGGAGCGCCAAGCGGTGTCGGCCATGAGGGCGGATCGGAGAGAAAGAGAGGCGGAAGCCGCTCGTGCCAAGGAACGGCAGAGGCGCGAAGAAGCCGCTCGGAGGGCCCACGAGGATCGGCTCAGACTCGAGGAAAGGGTCAAGGAGGCCCAACGCCGGTTAGCCAGAGCTCGTGAAGAGGAAGAGCGGGCTCAGGCTAATTTGGAGGGTAGAACTCCAGGACCGAAGAGAGGGTCTGAGCCGAAGTGCTCCATATGTAGGGAGTGGGGGGTCCTCGATCCGGAGGACTGTCCGAGGAGGTCGAAACATAAGGAGATTCGGCGGCAGAAGAAGGAGAGGTACCGCGAGAATCAACATAGGAAACAGGAGTAGATTTATAGCGGTACCTCATTGTAAATATATGTATATATAAGATAATGAAATATAGTTTTTTTATACTCCCGAGGTAGTTCCTTTGAGTAAGTTCATTCAAGTCATACCCGAGTCGTTTTATCCTATCCTTTATTCGTATTTCTGGTACAGATACCACATACCCAATATGCGGAATCTGGCAGGGGGATGTAATGGTAAGTGATGTACTCACTTAACATTATACGAATCAGGTAGGTAGAGTCGAATGCTATAAATAGATATAGGCATATTCGACGGCGCGAGCGACTGATACCCGCGCGAGGAGAGAGGTAATTGGGGGGAGAGTCGCGCGCGCACGACAACTCGATAGAGAGACACGATCGCGACGACACGTGAGAGAGACATCCCGGTTTAATTGTATTTTTTTTTCTATCCGGAAGTTTCCGTGAATTTCAACCGGTTGTCCTGTTTGTTCGATATACCGCGGGTGACTTTTATTTACGGTGCATTTTTGGTGCAGTGTTGATATACACGCTTACGCGACAAAGTGATCGGTGGTCGAGATATTCTCCCACCGACATTTATTTCTTTTAAACGGCAAAGAGACGGTAGGAGAAAGGATTTGTTGTTCTTTTCCGGCATTCGAGGTCCGAGGAAGATTAATAAAAGTAAGTGGTACCACTTCCGCGTTAATAATTATTATCCGGTTTATTTAATGCGAGCGTACGAATATTATTAAGATAGTTAGTTCGCGTACCCCTTTCCCCTCTCGCGTTGAGTCAGTGTTTTCGACTCAATCTCCGTGCGTTTTGACCTCGACCATATAGTTAAATGTTATTATTTTAAATCATCTGTTTTTAACTAAATAAATCTGTCAATTGTTAATTTAGTTCAACCTGTGTTGATTTATAATTTTATCTAACCGGCGTATTATAATTTTATTCCTCCGTTTCCCTTCGATTCGTATTATAAGATACGAATTTTCGCGGACTCACTTTTAATTTTCTTTCCGCGGTCCATTTTAGGAAAGAATATCATTATTTTTACCTACTGTTGTTGGAAATCGTAATTCGATTTCCATACAACCTTAACGGCAAGTGTGCGGTCAGGTAACCGCAGCCGCTGCGCGGGAATATTTTTGTAAACAACATATATAGATATATATATTTTATCGAGTCATTAAGTGTACAATATCTAGTCGGCGAAATTGTATAAGTTCGTTCGACACGAACTAAAAATACGTAATACGGACGACTCGGTAAGTTTTCCCCGGGCAAGCACACCGTTACAAACCTTAAATAGTGAAAATCAGCAATTCTGCTCCGGACTCTGGTAACCTAATACTGTCTAAAAGATGTCTTTTTATAGTCAGAAACTGCCTAAAAATTTTCAGAGTGGGTCTAAATCATTAGGATCACTTATGGTCAAAATATCCGGGAAAAGTGCCCGAAATATTAATAGAAATGTATATTTGTTGCCTTATAACGATGAATCTATTAGCACGATCATTGCAAAAAAATTTGTGCACTTACCTTGGAGTGGTAGAAAAGTATCTCCACTTGTTTCAGTATCCATCTAATCCCTTGTAAGCTGCTAAAAATACAAATATTATTATAAAATTATAAAAAATTATATTTTAAACATTTATAATGCTGGATTTTTAGTTTTACATCTCTTACAATAATTATAATACTAATCTGAAGGATTACTATAAATATATAAACATCATTATTACAATAACTGAATATAAGTATTTAATACAAAAGATATATAAATAAATCGGATATATAATTATAATGAATAATATGATAACGTGACAGTGACAAGTTTGTGAAATCTAAACAATGTATTGCTGAATAATAATAATAATAATGTTGATACTTTTATAGTAATCCTTCAGATTAGTATTATAATTCTTGTAAGGGATGTAAAACTAAAAATTCAGCATTATAAATGTTTAAAATATAATTTTTTATAATTTTATAATAATATTTGTATTTTTAGCAGCTTACAGGGGATTAGATGGATACTGAAACAAGTGGAGATACTTTTCTACCACTCCAAGGTAAGTGCACAAATATTTTTGCAATGATCGTGCTAATAGATTCATCGTTATAAGGCAACAAATATACATTTCTATTAATATTTCGGGCACTTTTCCCGGATATTTTGACCATAAGTGATCCCAATGATTTAGACCCACTCTGGAAATTTTTAGGCAGTTTCTGACTATAAAAAGACATCTTTTAGACAGTATTAGGTTACCAGAGTCCGGAGCAGAATTGCTGATTTTCACTATTTAAGGTTTAAATGGCTTACAAGAGTGTGACAGCATACAATGATGTCTTTAAAAGTATTTTTAATGAAAAGTTCGGAAAATTTTACAAAAAAAGTCATACTTATGTTTTTAGTGAAAAATGCATCCCCTGGGAGCTAAAAATTCATGAAAATGGGCATATAATGCAAAAAAGTGCTAAAATGTCAACTTTGACTCCCTGTAACTTAAAATAATGGCCCAGAAAAAATCTGAAAAAATTCAGGAGAACTACTGGATACCTCTAAAACATATTCCCACAGTTATAGCAATATTTATTTTTTTCATCTTCGATGTCACAGAGAACCACCCATATATATGTTTTATATATATATATGTCATATATATGTTATATATATATGTTATATATATATGTCATATATATATGTTATATATATGTTATATATATGTCATATATATGTTATATATATATGTCATATATATGTCATATATATATGTTATATATATGTCATATATATGTTATATATATGTTATATATATATGTCATATATATATGTTATATATATGTTATATACATATGTCATATATATATGTTATATATATGTTATATATATATGTCATGTATATGATATATATATATGTCATATATATATATAAGTGTGTGTGTGTGTGTGTGTGTGTGTGTGTGTGTGAACATACACTTTTCCAAATATCCATATGTGATATATACAATGGGTTAAAAATTAAATACATTAATTATTACATTTTTAAGATAATTCTATTATAAACAGTAGTGGCAAAAGAAAATTCAAATTTTAACAGTGGCAATATAAAATACGAATTACATTTCAAAAGTTTTTCGGAAATTATTATTTTAGTAGTTTTTAATTTAAATATTATTCAAATCAAATTTAAAAATTGTTTGGAGATTACGTATATTTATATAAAACAATATTTTAAATAAACAAGTATGTATTATTAGATACAAAAGGTTATTTAAGAAATGCCTTTGTTTATAATAATTAAAATAAATATATGGGCTCTGTAACTAAAGGGAAAAATAAATTGGATATAATTATGGATTAAAACGCAAATTTTGAAAGAGGGTGCAAATTACGAATTACGGGAGAAATGGAAGAAACAGGTTTTTATTTATATACCGCTAAAATTTTATAAATAATTCTTTAAAACTAATACAAAAATTAATTTAATTAAGAAGAAAGTTTTATTACTCTAAAAGTACAAAATATTAATGACATAGAACTTTTGGCGATGATCGTTCGTCATTAAATAAATTAATTTTAGGAGGTGAAGTTCTATTTATAACCGTTTCAAATAATCCAAAATTTTAATAAGTTGTTAACTAAAATACTACAATTTAGTAAGTATATGTACTTTACTATTTTTGGTAAGTTAATTTTTCATTAACATTTATAATTATTAAAATATAAATTTAAGCTTTATTAGAATTCATATAGTTTAAAATTTACAGTTAACATTTAATATGTCTCTATTTTTTTTATTATTTTTATTCTGATTTTATTACTCTAAATTTTGGTAAACTTTTATTTATAAATTATAATAACTATAGCAATACCTTCAAGGTGTTGTGTGAATCTGTTTAATTTTTAAGGTGTCCATGGTAGTAAAAAAATAATACAGTTTAAAACATTATTTTAAATAAATTAATTACGAAAAACCTTTTTCGAATTAAAAATAGGGGGTTGGCGCGCGAAGCGCGCAGGGGGGCGAAGCCCCCCTAGTATATATATATTTATATAAATATATATATACATATATATAAATATATATAATATAAATATATTTATTTATATATAAATAAATATAAATATATGTATAAATATATAAATTATATACGCATTAATAATTAAAACACTTTAGGAGGAGTGTACTTCAGCCAGGAGTCCCGACGATACGATCTACGAAGAAATATATTCAAATTATGTAAGAAAATATTATTATATATTATATGTACACGCGTGCGCTCACACACGTACACACATATACATATTTACATTTTTTTTGCAGAATCAACATATGACCAGTGAGGAGTACTTTAACTCGTATACTGATATAGAAGTAAGTAGAAAATGATTAAATAAATATCGTTAGTAAACTTTTATACATTTTCCAATAATTTTATTATAAATATTATAGAGTAGAACGACCAAACTGTCGATAACGGAAGATGTAGAGGTAACGTAAATAATTACGTATATAATTATTTTTTTAACATTCTTAATAATTTATTTAATTGCTTATATAATTTTAATTTTTCTTTTATAGGAATCACCGATGTCACCGGTTGTAATGGAACCAATCCACAGCCAGATAGGGTTATACCCCAAGGCTGCAAATCTGAATAAATCAATCAATCAATCAATCAATCTCTCTCTCTCTCTTTCTCTCTCTCTTTCTCTCCCCACCCTCCCCATCTGCCTTTCTTACTGCTTACTTCTGCCCGTGAAGATAACCTCGTATACGCGACATCGCGCATCTCAAATCTCAGTATAGTGACACATTTGAAGTTATTCTTATTCTCATGTGCAAATGTGTGATGCAAATGAATAAATTTAATATCTTAATCGTTAATTAATCGTGGCTAAAGTAAATGAAGCATGTGAAGTTTAATCAAAGTACATATGTGTAGGTTACAAATTTATGATTTATGGTTAAGTTTGTATTGAGATTGTAAAATTTGTCAAACAATTCGGTAAGTCTAAAATTAGTCGTTATAGATCGTGATAAAACGTTCGAAGACAAAGGGCGTATACCTCCTAGCCAGCCGCAGACGAGCTTTTTCATTCTGCTTTCTTGACAGATCAGTCATCGGTTGGACGCAATCATCATACAGATGCAGGTTATTAATCGCGTTTATCGCACTTTGTCTTAGCTGCTTAAGCAGATATTTCTTTCTAATTATATGAGTAATAGCTTACATTATGCGTAATTTTATTTAAAGTTTTATCATATACCCATGAATATATTAGCTACGTCGAATTTAACTTAGAAGCCTTTAAATCCTCATAAGAATTTTATATTTGAATATGATATGACACTTATAAGATATTTTTTGGATAAATTATATTCTCGTATCCTTATAATTATATAGTGTATCATATAATATAGTATTTGTATGAATTATTCTTGTGGAATGAATATAAATGTATAATATCTATTTCACGTAGCTTACCAACTTTAACAGGCATCGTAGGAAAATATTGC